>CAJQZM010030741.1:0-13211 GCA_907164665.1 Colias nastes | reverse complement strand
GCTTGTGCCGCTTGAGGTGCGAGCGCGTCATGAGCGCCAGCCCGCACACGTCACACGAGTGCGGCTTCACGCCCGAGTGCGACAGCTTGTGCATCTTGAACGACGACGTGTGGATGAACGACTTGCCGCACAGGTCGCACTGCAACACAACACCTACGATCAGCGTTTGACTGAGTAGCACATTCCAAATTATTGCGGAAACACAATTATTATGGAAATTAAGATTTGGCTCAGGACCTCATAGCCTCATAACTTCAGAATAGGATAGAAAATGTTGTTTTAAATGCAAAAAAGTTCATGCGACACGTCCATTAACTTTGGTGTTCCGCAGGGATCTATTTTAGGTAACTTCTAATTCTTGGTAACTATGTATTACATTACTCAACATGATTACATAAAATTCCATTAATGTAGAAATGACAGAAAAATAAAAATAATACCTGATAATTAAGCTTGCCGGTATGTATATTGTTATGCCTCTGCAATGCGCCTTTCGACGGGAACAGTTTATTGCACTCTTCACATTTCCAGTCACTTATTCCTGGAAACATTGCAAAATTCATTGAACTTAATGATTATCATAGATAATATTGCATTTAGATTTTTATTCTCAAACTAGAATTAGTCGCGCCTTCGCCAGCCAAAAAAAAAAATTTAAAAAATGTGTTCAAAAATTTAACAAACTGCATATATACCTAAAACCTTCTTCACCACACTATCCAATCTAGAAAAAATAGTTTTTTCATCGAAATTTGAATGAAATTTTCCAGTCCGCGTATAGTGTATACCTTTGTGCAGCGCCACGTGTATGTCGCAGGCGCGCTTGTGCTTGTAGTGCGCGCCGCACACCTCGCAGATGTACGGCGGCTTCGAGTCGTCCTCGTGCTTCTGCTTGTGGTGCGCCAGACGCACTGCAACACACACATACATAGGTATACATAGTAATAATATTTATTATTACTTTATGGTACAAATATGAATCACAAATTTCACACATTCTTTTAGATGTTAAAGTGTAACATTGTTAAATGCAATCATAAATTCATTATATCAAATTTTACAAAAATCTTTCACATCAATAATATTTATATGATACTGATATGTATTATGCATGTTTTACTTAATATTTGTTCATTGTACTGGCAAGAGAATCGAAGCTCAGAAAGAAATTTCAATAAAAATATTGATAAAATAGTGAAATAAATGTAATATAAAACTCATACAGTATCAGTTACATTACAGAAAACTATTTACTAATATTAAACACACAAAACAACATACCCATAGATGTATATTTAGCATCACACTTATCACACGCATAGCACTGATCCTTGGGCTGCCGCTTACGTTTCGTCAGAGAGCCCTTCTTGCGTCCCCGCTGCTTGGTGCTACATTTGTCCTCTATGTCCTCGTCCGGAATGAAGTCGTCGCCATCGTCGTCAAACGGTTCCATCTCAACCTTGAATACATCGTCAAATGTACCAATTTCTGGACTTTCTGTTCTGCAAATTGAAATATAATTAATCTACATAAGCTACACTAATATTACACAGTAGAATATCTATTTTGATTAAGAAGAAAATCGACATCAGAGATTCATTTTACAAAACAAATTCACAAAATTAGAAAATCTACTGTTGGAATACACTCATGAGTTTATCATAATATTATTCCTCTTTCTGAACATAAAAATAGGTTAATCTTTTTCACATTTGACGAAACGACTAGAAAAACAAAATAATATGTATTGTTAACGAAATATGAGCATAGTACATAACCAAATAACAAGTCGCCAAGCACATTAAGAATAAAGAATTATTATAAACATACTTTTCATCTTCCTTCTTGATAATATCCACCTGTATGGGAGCCAGCTGCACGTGATGGAGCAGCATGTGCGAGATGAGACTCTGCTGGCCCCCCTTGTCTCCACGCTCATTGCATTCCTTGCAGCTCCAGCTAAAAGTCCATTGTAGATTACTTGTATGGTGTAATAATGTGTGTTACTGGTGTAATTTCAATGTACTTGTTTACAAAATTTCTATTGAGTTTCATTTTCAAATTAATAATCTAAAATGCAGTTAAATGAAGATGTAAAAAGATGTAAAATTAGTCAAGAGTGTAATATACTTATATACATGATTCTATTTTTAGAAACAATAATGAGTTTGAAAAAATTCCACCGCATTCCAACTTTAACAAAAACACTAATATAAAGTAACATAAGAATGGTTAATTTGATGATTTTTCAAAATGTATTAACAATCCATCAACTTTTTACATTAAAATTGTCATAGTTGGGGTTAAATTAAACTTAACAAAACTGTATTATAATTTTCAAGCCAACAAAGTTATATAAAATAAAACGGTTGATAGTATGTGTCCTACCTGTCTTTATTAACTTTTTGCTTTGTTTTTCTTTTATTGGTCTCTGCGACATTATTTTTTCTAGAAACACTTTTCTGATTGCGTTTTCTCTTTGTTAATGATAGTGGTTCATCTTCTGAATCTGAATTATTTGCATTATTATGAGCTGCTTCTAAGGATTCATTTTTAACAAACTCTACATTAGTCACTTGTAGTTCAAACAAGGGATTTTTACTAATTATAGATTCAAAATTTTCTTTAAGCTTTAAATACTCTGCTTCCGTTTGCTCGAGGATATTTATCAATTCGTAACAGTTTTTACATATTAATTTGGAAGCGCTTTCAGATCTGGTGAGATCGACTGAGGTATATTTAGAAAGATAAACATGCAAGGAAGTCCCGGCGCTGGTTTTCGTGTTAATGTCCGTGTGGTCTACACTTCTTTCCAAACATACACCACACTCGACGGGCTCCCGCTTTATTGTTACTGCCTCTTCATTCTTTATATTTACAATACCACCATTATTTTCTAAATACTTATCCTCCTTTTCTAAGTTTACTACAGCAACTTCGGTCATCTTCACGGATATTTGCATAAATCAAAAGTTATACTGCCTTTAAAATAATCATGACAGCAAATGCAGGAATATAAACATATTCTTAAAACCATTTAGATTTAACTTTTGCTAAAAAAATAACAACCAAATCATTTCAACCTGAGATTTCAACAAATTGCTTTGGTATTTTAGACTGACGTTTAAACTAAATGTTGCTGTTTTCAAAGTCATAAATAAACATTCTTGCCAACCGAAATAAATAGTTAAGCTCAGATTATAAAACCGGTACATAGGTAATGGATTTTTTAAACGTAATTTAAAGATTTTGTTGTTATTAATTTATTTCATATCCGTTATATTAATATCTATTTCAATGGGTAAACTTATGTAAAATTACAGTAGGTTACTAATAGGATACACTATTTCAACTAACAATATTTTTTATTCATACATAAAATCAAAATGATAACTAAATTATTTTTTCATTTTTGTACATTAAATATTTATTAAAAAGAGTAATTTCACTTCAAAATTTGTTTAATTGAAGCCAAAACATTGGTCAATCACCTAAAAACCACAGGACAGATTGTGATAATTTTATAGGTGATGATAGAGCTCAACTTAAATTGGCTACCTCTCTAAGGCTACCTCTAAGCCCTAACTTAGAGCAATCTAAAACATTATTGTGACTGCATGTTTGCAGCGCAGAGCGAAAGCATAAATTTTCTTCTAAAAATCGAATTTGGACTTATAAAAAAGAAAGTACATATTTTAATGTTTTACGCGTTATTATGCGTGCTTAGGCTAAGTACCAAGAGGCTACTATTTTATTTGAAATAAATTAATTGTCATTGGCCACGTTTCTAAAAAATATGAAATTTTCTTGAATAAACTTTTCTTTCCTTCTTCTTCCAATAAAGGCTTTATTGAAATAATAGAGGTTTTTAAATAGATTGTTGCTAAAACAAATAGTTGACGATATACGTATTAAGTATCTATCGTACGTCTTAGAAAAGTCTGTAGATTGACTCTTCTTCGAAATCCACGAACTCCATAATTTTGTAGTTCACGTGAACGAAGTCAAAGTCGGAAAGGACGGAAAGGCTAAGATTGGACTTATTATATTAAGTAGGTAGGTTACTTTATTTTAACATTTTAATCTTTATATTTGAACTAAACGAAGTTTCGAGTTGGTGATGAAAAAAAATAAATTTTGTTTACTTGGGTCTTGACTCTTGAGCTTAGAACCCTGGACACCCACATATACCCTGGACACCAACATTACTTGAAGAGTATACCCTATAGTATAAGCCCCGCAAGTTGATATTGCGATTGGCGGCCACCTTAGTGACGTAGTCGACGTCGACCCGTCAGTACCGTTCGCAAATTCAGCCCGCGCTAATTATCCTGTTTTATTGTTGAGTTATATTGTTGTCGGTTTTTTTAATACATAGAGTGATTATAGGAAGGTTTTAGTGTATAATTTATTAGGTTTGAGACGAAGCGGGCGAAGCCGTGGGCGGAAAGCTAGTAATTTATAATTACATAACATTAATTAAAAAATATTTTCATATTTACACATCAACAATATAATTATTAGTTACGTACTTAAGGGTGTAATCATTGTTTTTTTTATAAGCAGCACACAAAACTAGTTTTTTATGGTGCCGAAATTTCTTAGAATAAACATATGTATTTACTTTTTATTAGAAATTTTTTTGTTATCTTTACTTTGTTTCGACGGATGACGTCACGCGGCTGTTATTGTGACAAAGTTCCATCGCAAATCGCAATATCAACTTGCGGGGCTTATATATTATTTTATAGAGGTACTTAAACTAGATCGATGAATAAATTAGCCTCCGTTAAAATAGGCTCGATCAGGTGCTCGACAACCTGACGAAACCCCTATGGCCAGCCAGGCGAATCACCCCAGCCGGCAGCCCCTTATCCGCAGACAATCAGTGAGCGAAACGCAACGGCCACGGAGTACGGGCTAGTGCAGTCTTTTGACACCGGTTTGGATAGACGCGAACGGAACGGCTCTTTAATTCACTACACGTGTATAAACTGTGCAGTATATTTCTTTTTAAATTTAGAAAAAAGCTTAGAAAAAAGTGTCGATTTTTTTTTTATTTTTTATCTGTGCTTTTTTTAAATCCCGTTTTGGCGGTTTTGTGAAAACTGAAAAGCTTAGACCGTTATTGTTATTGGATTTATGGATTAATTGGTGCACATTTTTTATGAATATGTAAGTATTAATAAATATCTTATAATATTTTAATATTTTGCAGTAAACAAAGTTTTTGTTGAGTTATTGTTGATAGGTACTTTCTATTTAAACTAAATTGAAAAATTTCATTCAAACATTTTAATGAATATTTCGGAATACCATTGCATTATATATTAATTAAAATAAACCCTTATTTAATTAATCATTCCTAATTTCCTGTTAATTAACCATATTTGAATACCGTAATAATTTTGTTTCTCGTAAATCGAAACACTTACCTAACAGTCTTTTCATATAACAATACGTTTAAATTATGTTAACTTTCTTTTTTTTATGAATAAATAGAATACTTAACAAAAATAATTATTTGTAGATAAGTACATATAAATTGTAGCTAGAAGCAATCATTTAATTTTTTTTTGTTTGTTTGTTACCATTTGACTCAAAACCTATGAAGCAAAATATATTAAAATTTACAAACCATTTAAAAACCATAACATTACTGATTACTGAGTAACATTGACGAATACTTATAATAGGTAGGACCTATAATATTAGATACTTTATTATTACTACGTAGTACACAATATAGTGACTCAATGTTTTATCCCGTCTACCAAGGGTAAAGCCGGTACAGAGACACTGTGCGTATAAACAATTAGGTATATAAAATTCCGAATATTTCCTTCGAAGATAATTATTGTATCCTATTCTGTTCTAATATACCTATTATTGGTTTGTTGAATCAAACCATAGAAAAACTATCCATGTAAGTAGACTTAGTTTTAAATTAAAATTGCGTTTGCGTGTAGTTTATACAAAAAATCTACGAAAGGAAATCGTTGACGTAGGTACAAACAGTTGTTTATAGTCCCAGAGTCAATTACGGAAATAACAAAATTTAAAACTAGGTACTATAGAGAGGCTAGTGGTTACCGAGGCGGAAGTTCATCACGACGCGGACGCCACTAGCCCATACAAAAGTGCCCAAACCCCTTTTAAAATCATTGCGGTTATTGATTGATAGTTTTTTATAGTTTTTTATGCTTCGAAATAGGTACGTACCTGGTAAATAAATAACTTACATGGGGAAAACACTAAAAACAATTTCACGTTATCTGAAAGGTTTTCGTTTTCATACGGCATGAATTTTCTTCTTCATTTGTTTTGTGTTTAGCATCGCATTTTTAGTTCCGAGTTGAGCTTAGCGTAGCTTGAAATATAAATATGTATTCTCTACAATAGAAAAGCTGCGTATCTCTAAAACAATTGCACCTTAAACCATAGGTATCTAATCCATGTCTCAATGATCGGTACCCAGTTTCAGACAATTAATTTTGAAGCGATTTGCATAACACTTGTTCCTGCGGTAGTGCATTATGCCAGCACAATGGCCGACATTGTCAGTAATTGAGGCCAACAACCCTTCTTGATTTCTACATTATACTACGCGGGTTGTGGTCACGTGATGCACACAAAAGTAAACACAGGGCTGCCATAAACATGAAGTAGGTATCAGAGGTCAAGATTCTAGAAGCAAAAAAAACAAAGCAAGACAACAGATATTGAAGACAAACTAATTGATGTTCCCTAAACCTATACACGTACACAATTAGTATTTTTATTTAAATTACACTTAATTGTGTAGGCATACAAAGAGATCCTTAAAATCTTCTTAAAATTATCAGAAGACGCCGCGCCCTTATCACTAAATGTAAATAGTGATTTAAATCTGGGATGGTGTAACAGTATCTTGGCTTCTCCTCTTTCTCGAGAAGCAAAGATGCTGATTAAACTATATTTAGGGGGTAGTAGTTAATTAATATCGTGTAATTTGTTTCTACGGGGGTGACATTGTCAACGGTTGACAAAACCCCTTTAAATAAAATAAGATTTAAAAAAATCACTAAATGTGATCTCTTCTTAACTTTATGTATAGGTAGCTTCTTAATTTTTTAATTTTAGACATAGTAAACAGTTACTATGCTTATGGTGTCGTAAGCCTGCAATAAAAATAACTAGCTACCAACCCTAAAATTTCAATATGGCTAATTATTTTATTTCTCGTATATACCACCGTTCTTGGCATTTTTTTTCACTTTTTATCGTGTGCTAGTTATGGCAGTGGGCTAGAATGGTTCTAGGTAATATTTAGCGCCGTTGTAATTGTTACAAAGCTCGTATTGATTTTTCTGAACCCACTAGGTATTCCCACTACTTATGTAAATTTTACATCGTTTAGGCTTTCTGCTTCTCTAATGTCATCACATACAATCTTATGAGATTAGTATCTAATATCTATGTATTTCAAGAGCTTTTTGACTCTTCTTTGAGTTCTTCAACAGTTCGTTCGTCTGCCTGTAGCCTGTAGGTACGATGATTGTACCTACGTATTAGCTTCCATGATGATCCATTTTTAAGTTTTAAGATGAATATTGCATACTTAGTACTGACATCTTCATCTCGTATATTATTCACATTTTTCTCCTTCAAAGTAAATGAAACATGTTATTTTACGTAGGCATACTAATAGTTATTATTATGTGACGCTTTATATCTCATTACACATATTCTTATACTTACATATTATTATGTAGGTATGGCATGAAATTCATACAGCCCATAGTCGTGAATTCACAGCTAGTCTCTAAAATGGCGATGTCGCGTGATCCATAACCTACTCAACAGCGAGATCACAGCATACGGTAACGTGCGTGGCCCATGCGTAACGATGCAACGGGAAGCTCTACATATTTTGTGTATCGTTGTATATAGCGCCTAGCGGTTCATCATAACCGTGAAAACATTTTTCACAGTCGATATTTTTGTCACTGGTACACCCTACTAAACGAAAGATTACTGCTAAGATTTGTATGGTATTACTAATCCAATTAGAGTCAATTTCGTGAAGTTAAACGCCTTCTTGCATTTAAAAATCCAATTAGTTTGACCACAACCTAAAAATGTAAATACGTACGTGACACATTAAAACGGATTAATACGGAACAGCAAGTAAAATACTATTATTTCGTATGTTTTATGATGTTATATTTTAAATATACGGTTTAGCTTTCATGTGATAACGTGAAGTAAGAGCTCGCAAACAAAGGCTATTCTTTCCAACACTTTTTGTGCGGAGTTCCGCACGCGCGCCTTACACGATCCGCTTTGACTTTAACTTTGTTTTATTTGAATTTTAACATTATGTAAATGAATAATACTTATGTTCATTTAATTGGAATGGAATACATAATGCAATTCATAATTTTAGTATCGCGCAGAATAGGTTTAAAAAAGAGGGTTGTACAAATTTAAGAGTAGTAAGTTATTAAATGTCTATCCCAGTGTAGGTCTCTCGTATCGTACCTTAGCTTAGGAATGAACAGTTTTGATTGTGGTTACGTTTCGTTTACGGAAATAGTTCGCAGCTAACCATCATGTTAAAAATACTGGTCTTCGACAGCTGATACTCTCAATAGAAATGAGTTCAAGATCTCCTTCACCATTGTATTTACGTAAAAGGAATTTCACACCTTTTCGGGCATATTTTCAATACACAGGTAGAGATATTCGATTAAACTAGGGTATAGAAAAGCTTTAAACAAAATGTCTTGTTGTGGTTGAGGACACAAGGTGTGTAGTGCATAGTACCTACATACAGTAAATGTTGGGTTGCATCCGCCGCACGGCTGAGTGCGCAGGACCTGAGGGATCGAGTGACAAGAGGGTTCTGGCCAGTTCTGGCTCTGGCCGCCTGGCGTTACGCGTCACTGAGCTTTGCTGTTTAGAGCTTTGACTAAACGTTATTGCATGCTTGTAGACAAAACCTTCGCGATGTAATGGATAGTGTATCACCGATTGTAACCTAGTACAGTTATTAGGTTGCACAATCGGTGATAAAGTTAGCAACAGGTTCCAAAGATATTTCTTACTATAAAATTTCATTTCAATTCATTTGTTAATGTCTTCATACCTACATATGATTATTGACATTTCATAAACAAACTGTAAACAAAAAATAAACTTATAACCACTGAGCCAATTTTCTTTTAGCCGATCTGAAAAACATCCACTTTGCCGAAATTGATTACTAAATGTAATTCATTTCTTAAATATTAATTTATGTCTTTATTTACATCTATGTGTTACAGTCAAAACCCTGAACCAGTCAATATCCTTATTGACGGTTATTGAGGTTATTGACTAAGGGTGTCGGTCAATAACCTTATTAACTGATTTAAAGAGCAGACATTCAGTCAATATAGGTTTTAACCAACGTACTGAATAGATTTTAACACTTAAATCTTTCTGTAATGGGCAAGTACAACAATAGCGAGTCGGTTCTGGCAGTTCGCAGGGTCGCAGTTCAAACCTAACGTAACCTACTGGGTCGAATTTGACACTTAAACCTTTCTGTAATGGGCAAGTAAAACTCGCTATTGTTTTACTTGCCCATTACAGAAAGATTTAAGTGTTAATATCTATTCAGTACGTCGCGTTGGTTAAAACCTATATTGACTGAATGTCTGCTCTTTAAATCAGTTAATAAAGTTATTGACCAAGGGTGTCGGTCAATATCCTTATTAACTGATTTTATCAGATAAAATCAGTCAATAAGGATATTAACCGACGCCCTTAGTCAATAACCTTAATAACCGTCAATAAGGATATTGACTGGTTCAGGGTTTTGACTGTAGCATATTATGTAATCTTCAAGAACAACATGCATGCATTAGCGCTTGACTCTCGTTGACATATTGACATACAAGTTGCTTACATCCGATGTTTCACAGCATAGCTTCCATTGTTCGCGCGAAATCAGCACACGCGGCAAAAAGTTTAATGATTGTAATCCAATAAAATGATTTATTGTTTCTTTATTCATAAGGCAGGTAATCATTGTAATTGCTGTGCTATACATAAATCTGTGCATAAATACCAAGGTATTTTGATAACTTTTATTAGCATCATAAAATCTATCGAAGTCACGTACTAGTGGTAGCGTTTAAAGAAATAAAAATTACCTGCGGTTCTCTTTCCAAATTGGAGCAAAATTATTAGCTAAGAAATTGTTTTCCCGAGCTTTTCTCAAGGATTTAAATTTTAAATAAATATTATGTTCATAATTTATTATTCTTGACAACATATAACCACTTTATACGAAACGTGTATTTGTATGTGGAAAATAAACTTGCTTTACATACAAAAAATCGGGAACAGTCGTAGGAAACCAGACTTGTACTTATGTCACCACATGGTCACCACAGTAAAAAGTATACACAGTAGGTATTATAATCATAATATTATAATCCTTCATAATCGCTTTAAGTTTAACCCTACGGTAAGAGTGATCGCAATCCTTGGCCCAGCGGATTGTAACCCGACCCCGGTATAGTATTACACTCGCACCTGACGCCGCTCGCCGCTCGCTGCAGCGGTAGAGCGGTGACCGCGCCGCTTCGCTGCTGCATACACTCGCATGGAACGTGCGTGCGTTGATATGATATAATTCTTACTAAAAAACTAGCAAAGTTTTTCTGAAATTTTAGTGTTATAAAATTTTGGAAATCCAAATTGTATTATGTCATTATTTTCAAATACTCGTTTACTTTATTAAATATTCTTCTGCTCTTTCTTGATCCGTGATAAAACAATCTAACTAATATATTATGGAAGTAAAAAGGACCTAACTACTTACCTACTAGATGGAATTACTTATTAAATTCTGGACAGTTTCTCTTACCCCACTCGCTCTTGTGGTACCTTATTCTTTCGTAATTTTGTTACTCTCAAAGTACACTACAAACAAAGTACATGCAAATAGCGTTCAAAAGAAAGTAAAACCAACGAATGAATCCGATGCGATTTTGATATTTTTTCCGCTTTCTAACTGCAGCGTCGTTAGGCTTAAGACTTGTATTTAAATGTATCTAAGTAATTGGATATAACAATGCGACCATTGTAACTTTCAATTTGATACGTAATCTTCGTCCATCAGGTAGAGGTTATCTATCTTTCCTATTAGGTACCTATCTACCTATACCTACCTACAGCTTTAATTTTCTTCTAATCGCTTATTTTAGTAAATTAATTTTTATTGTATGTTGTGTTTATTGCAATATTGTGGAGTCAAATAAATGATCTTTCTTTCTTTCTAG
Organism: Colias nastes; assembly: GCA_907164665.1. Taxonomy (NCBI): domain Eukaryota; kingdom Metazoa; phylum Arthropoda; class Insecta; order Lepidoptera; family Pieridae; genus Colias; species Colias nastes. Next base: position 1,896 of record CAJQZM010030741.1, on the reverse strand, counting down.
TTTTATGCTCTGTAAGCATTTACTTACTTTCTAGGCTTTATTCAATGGAAATCTCTACATTTTCTCTAGATTTTTCTTTAAATGCCTTGGGTCATTCAAGTAGGTTAGGTGCTAATAATTGTTTATTCCTGAAATAAACGTTTAAATATTTTTGAATGAACGATAATATGGTCAGTCGTTGCTCTATAACAGGGGTTCCCAACCTTTTTTTGTCTACTGCCCACTTTAAGAATAAATTATTTTTTACCGCCCCCCTTTTTAAACATACTTAAAAACCGCTAAGTACTTATAACTGATTATTGAAACGCAACTTTATAGTATTCGGACAGAGTATCTTTTATTGAAAATAAAACAAACATAATCAATTGTTATATAAAAACTAATGTGAAGGTTGAATCTGATGCTGTTCAATAAGTTTGTTGATATCAGGTTCCAATTTACTCAAAAACAGCCGCAAGTCGCCACGTTCGGTAACACGCAAACGATTTCTCTTTTTAGTAAGCAGCGTTGCCAGTTGCCACAGCACTAAATCCACGTTCACACAAATATGACGATGGGAATGCTATCAAGAATCGTTGAACAATTGACCACAATCCAGGGTACAATTGCGGGATCGGTTTTTGTAGCCAAAATTCTTGATATCCATTTTTGAACTTGATTTTTGTTTCTTCGTTTGTTGTCAATTCTATAAGTTCTTCTTCCAGCTGAGGTGACATTGCTGTGTTGACATTTGAAAACGGATCCAACACCCAGTCTGGTATTTCCAAGTTTAAAATGTCCTGGTATCGTTCGGTGAAGTCAATGTGGAGGTTTTCCAAATGTTGGCAGTAGGCAAACAAGTCGTCGTTACTGCAGAATACTGATAAATTCGGAAAATTGTGAAACTCACGTCTGCCCATATTCTTTTTGTGCAGAAGCAGTTTGGCTGCGAAAGCAGCAACGACATTTTTTGTTTTAAGTAAATTTAGTTCATCGCCTTGCAGTTGGAGGTTCATGTCGTTAAACAATTTATACAGGTCTGTCATGTAAGCTATATCATTCTTTGATGTTATGAGCTTGTTGCGCAGTTCTGTATCTTTAGTTTCCAAGAACTCTATCACAGAGTCAAACAGGTTGTAAAATCGAATCAGACAATTGCCTCTTGACAGCCAACGAACTTCAGTATGAAGCAACAAACGGTTGAAATCTTCGTCATTAGTAGCACAAAGCTGATGAAATAATCTATCATTCAAAGAGCTGCTACGGATTTTATTGACTGCTTTGATGACATATTGCAGTGATTGAAATAGTCGTTCACTTAAGTTTCTAGCAACCAAATGTTGTCTATGAATAACGCAATGTATAGCAAGGACATCTGGAATTTTATTATTTAAGTACGCTATGAAGCCTTTATGGCGCCCTGTCATAGCTGGAGCGCCATCCGTAGCAACTGATATATTATTTTTCAAAGGAATCTCTTTCTCTTCACAAAACTTTTCCAATGTATTGAATATGGTTTCGCCTTTTGTATCTGTCTCCAAATTTCTGGCAAACAATAGTTCTTCACGTATTTTCTCATCTTTAATAAACCTCCCGTAAGATAGCAACAACGCTTCATTAGTTGGTAAAGTGGACTCATCGAGCTGAATTGAGAATTGACTAGTCCTCAGATGATTGCATTGCACAATGATTCTTCAATGTTTTCAGCCATTTCATCAATTCGTCTTTGCACAGAATTATTACTCAAAGGAATTTTTCGGATAATATCTGCGGCCAGTTTATGAAGCACAGTAGTTATTACTTCCTTTATTGCTGGCAAAATTAACTCTTCTCCGATGTTGTGTGGTTTGCCTTTTTGAGCAATTAACAAAGAGATATTGTACGAAGCTCGAAGTCCGTCGTCATCTTGCTTAGCAG
>CAJQZM010030740.1:0-30938 GCA_907164665.1 Colias nastes | reverse complement strand
AGATCATATTTTTGCATTAACAGTATAATTATTGTTATCATAAAATACTTTACTTAAATAATACTTACTCGATTATTTTTAAATGCTAAGGCGAAGTTATTAATGTGATTCCCTTCCATGCTTAACACACTTCACAACTTTTTAACTCAAAGTTTAAAACAACACCTTGCCACTATATTATAGTAATATTTCGATAGAAATAATAAATTATTAACCAAATACACTTCATATTCCTATAAAATCAAACCAAGTACAACTTGAAGTTTAAAGTGTTTCCGTCAAACTTCGGAAATTAAAAACTTTTAACTGTCAAATTTTATGTCAAGTGTCAACTTCAAAGTCACTATGAACGATTCTGTTCCGCTAGGCGTACACAAACACAGTGCAGAGGTATTACTGATTACTGATACGTTGGAAAAGTTTGAATATTTATTTATGAATATAACCACAGAACAGTACAAACAAATAGAAGAGCTTTAATGTCATACTTATATGAAAACTGTGATGAAAACCCTGAAAACCACAGTCACCAACCCACACATTTAAACCGATAGCTGTACCACAGAATACATAATAGTAGCTAAACGCTACAGAACGGACACTCTCCGCCTCCCGCCAAAATTAAACACTTACCTCACCCCGCACGATCAGCCTAAAAATGGTCCGTATTTTTCTGCAAGGACGATACGCAACGAAGATTGACAACATTAATCAAATTGACTTAAAGTAATTTTATTATTTTGGATTTGTGATTATCGTTTTTCGTAGAAAATGGTTAGATATTGTGCTGTTTACGGATGTATTTCATCAGAAAAACGCGAATTTTTAATTTACGCTAGTCACAAATGTGCCAACCATAAAGCGTTAACACACACATTTGCAGTCTCTACAGTGTGACTGTCAAAACGATAATTTTGTATGGAGTGTCCGGGGCTGTGGTCCGGGGTGTGGCTGTACATTAATATTCCAAATTCGTTTCAATTATAAAGAACTAAAAAAAAAAACAATTTTAACCTATTGCATAGCTTCTATCGCGGGCCTTGAGCGCGGGGACCGAATCGAGAAATTCCGTAACGAAAAAACCTCACGCTCCCCACTCCGACGGGCTCGGAGGTGTGGCTTGAAGGCATGCTATGCAATAGCTTTACCCTCCCCTGTGAGTATATATGTTCTGTGGCTTTACCGCGGCCGCGGCAGTCCCCGAGTGCCACACGTCTTTTTTTATTATGGGAATAGGAATGAAAAGAAAAATATTTTGCAACAATAACATTTTTATTAAATCCATAATAATCCTAAACAACCTTGATCCTAATTTCCGATTTTCTTTGGTACAGCCATAGTCACTGTCTTCACTTCAAGGTATTCGTCAACACAGTGTTGACCTCTGTAACAAAAAAAAAGTAAAAAAAAATTCCTGATTCCATCAACATTTAAAATTTAAATATTTGATATGTCACTCTATATAAGTAGTTCCTCGTAAAATTATTTTTTTTTTAGATCTGTACATTGAATAATGTTACAAAATATATTATGTACCTACAGTTAAATTGAGGTTGTGATTTCCTGTGGTGGTGAATAAAAACTTAATAGGTATATAATTAAATTAATACTATCAAACTCACCCTTCACGTCCGATTCCAGACTCCTTGAAACCACCGAAAGGTGCTTGGGTGCACATCTTCATGTAAGTATTAACCCTGAAAGATATTTGTATTTAAAAAAGATACAAAACATCAATTTTTCGAGTGATATTGGGGCAAAGGGAGCCTATGTTCGAAATTCAAATCTCTTCAAATCAATTCTCTTGAAATTCAATTCTCCTTAACAAACATACAGAATATGATAGATATCAATCATCAATATATTTTTCATGAAAGTTTCATCATTAAACTATTTTTAAATTCATGTTTATATGTATAAATAGTAGTAGTGTAGGTACTATTAGCAGTCGATTCAGTTTTTTTTTATTATGAAGAAATTATGTGCAATAATGTGTAAATAATACAAGAAGACAGTTTGGTCCGTGGAGTCGTCCGGGGGTTGTCCTGCTGTGGTGTAATCGAAACCGTTTGAAGAATGTTGGTAAGTTGTATATGTATAATATTCTCTATAGCGAAAATATTTCGCTTGCGTGATTCAGAGCGAGATGTTGCTGCAAACTTACCAAACTATACCAGCTTCAACATTCTTAGAGAACTGAATAGCTGTGTTCACGTTCGTGGTGAAGATACCAGCGGCTAGGCCGTATTTGGTCGCGTTAGCGCGGTCAATAACCTCGTCCAATGTCTCGAACTTCAGGATGCTTTGCACTGGGCCGAAGATCTGCGGGAGATTTGAAAGTAAATTATAACATTTTTTCAACCATATTTTCAAACAATTCAAATAAGAAATCTTGGTCGATTAGTACTTAATGTAGTTACGATTTCTCGTGTAGGTAAAAGGTACTTTGGTAAAATTATGGAATTTTTACTAGTGATTTAGAAAAAAAAAACTTGAGAGGTGTTAAGGGACACCCGGATGGAACGAAGTTCTATGAGAGAGAGAGAAAGAGAGAGACAAACAGAGAAACACGTGTATGCCGCACGGCTTACAATTTAGCAAAAGTGACATAACAACTTTTTCCGTCTAGCCCTCTTTCGCAACGCGCGATAAGGAACTTCGTTCCAATATCTATTATGTTATTTAAGTTAACCTCATCATCTTCACCATATAATTAATATCTTTACTCACTTCCTCCTTAGCAATGGTCATGTCATCTTGAACATCAGCAAATACAGTAGGTTCAATATAGTAGCCCTTGCTGCCAGACTGTTTACCGCCGACCAGGAGCTTGGCACCCTCCTGTTTGCCTTTTTCAATGTAGCCTAGTACTTTCTTCATCATTCCTTCGTCGATCTGTTATATTGTGTAATGTTTTATATAAAGAGGAAAAAAGGTAGTATCTATAGGTACGCTACGCTTTTTGCCATGTTTATGATTAACTGAACTTTGTATGAACAGATTTAACAGTATTAACTTATTAATCGCTACTTAGTACCAAACAGTCCATTCCCGGTGTATGCTTAGATCTTTATAACTATGCAACTTATTTTATTAGTAGAGTTTTTTTTATAGATATCGTGGGTGAAGCCTGGGGTATTCAATAAGTAAATAAAGGAGGTACCTGAGGTCCATGCTGCGTATCAGCATCGAAGGGGTTTCCAATCTTATAGTTCTTAGCCATTTCCACGGCGCCCTTCACAAACTGGTCGTAAATACCAGACTGCACGTACAGACGGGATGCTGCGATGCAGATCTGACCCTGGTGTGTGAATACTCCGAAGGCAGCGAAGGGGATGGCAATCGCCACTGGAATTTAATAGTTAGTAAGTATTGTTAATTCGATCACTAGAGTTTATTGCCTGTTTTTGAGCAGTAGATTTTATGAATTTTACTATTTAAAGTAACGGCATTTTAATCGCGATATATTATTATTGCTAGAGTTAAGAAAAGTTAGAGATTGAAGTTGTTCACCTGATGGAACGATCACTTCCGCTTATGCACATTTACTGAGGTAAGCCCATTGCCAAATAGACTGCCAGTTTTAGTGTTAGAAATGACTGCAAAGGTTATAAAACAGGATATAGCTTGTGAGATACATGGTGGCATCACTCTATAATAAGTAAAGTAAATTGAAAGAAATATCAAATATTGCTAACTCACAGTCAGCGTCATTCATGATGACAAGCGGGCTCTTCCCTCCCAACTCCAAGGTGACTCGCTTCAAGTTATTGGCACCAGCGGCTTGTTGGATTAACTTGCCAACCTATAACGAAGATAATGATTAATGAATATAGCAGGAAAAATTATGCTTATCTTGCCTTTACGCCAGTGACTTTGCCCGCGAGTTTTCCTCATAGTTTTTCATCACTCCCTTTTATTTCTATAATTCTTTAAATTAATATTAGTCTTTGTCGAACAAAAAAATTTTTGGGCGACCCAAACTGTAGCAATGTTTATCAAATTCCTTTATTTTTATACAACTGTATGTTCCAAATTAAATAGTACTTACTTCAAGCGAACCAGTGAATGAAACCTTGGCAACATCAGGGTGGTGTGTGAGAGCTACTCCAGCAGTTTCTCCGTAGCCATTGACAACGTTCACCACACCAGGGGGTATTCCGGCCTTTTGGAGGAGCGAAGCGAGGTACAGGGCCGTGAGGGGTGTCTGTTCAGCTGGTTTGATGACAGTAGTACAACCTGGTAAAAGTGATAGTGTAAGTACTTATGAGTAGTCACGCAGTGGTAGGTATAGCAGTCATGCTGGTAGGGTAAGTAACATCATGATATTATATGTTTTTGCTAAAATTATAACTGTGGGCTGATCTGTTGCTTGGATCACTTTTATTAGAAACTGTTTACAGGCATTTCTTTACATAGAACAAAATAATATAAAAAACAACTACAGCTGATGGTTTATGTTTTAATTAGCTTCTGATATGCTCACATATCGTAATATGTGGCGTTACTGTAGAAAATAATATTATTGTGTAACTATTTTTATATTTAAGTAGAATACCTGCAGCCAAAGCAGTTGTAACCTTCTTGAGGAACATGAGGATGGGTACATTCCAGGGTAATATAAGACCACATACACCCACTGGCTGCTTCAGAGTGTAGCAGAAAGTATCTCCATCTAAAACAGTATTAAATGAATGAATGAATATTCTTAAAGCCTCATATTTTTGACTAGCTGCTCCGCACGGTTTCACCCCCGTGGCTCCACTCCTGTTGGTCGTAGCGTGATGATATATACCCTATAGCCTTCCTCGATAAATGAGCTATCTAACACCGAAATAATTTTTCAAATCGGACCAGTAGTTCCCGAGATTAGCGCGTTCAAACAAACAAACAAACAAACAAACTCTTCAGCTTTATAATATTAGTATAGATAAACATTTGCTGGAAAACAGTTGATCAAAAACATTAATAGAAATGTTGACGTCCCTTGTTACATGCGCTACCAATTTTACAACACGCAGTGTTAAAATGTTCAAATACTCAGCATTATTACACATAAGTATCTCTTACTAAATTATCATATGCGAAAGCCAGGAGGAATATATTACCAGATGGGATAGTATTTCCTTCGATTTTGTCCGCTAAACTGGCAGTGTATCTGATTTCATCAGGCGCTTGAGTCATGAGCATAGTGCTCATATGTAATACCATGCCATTGTTGTAGCTTTCCAACTGTGCAAGATAATTGGCCTCCTTTTCTACTAAATCTGCAAATCTGTAAAGGATCTTGCCACGCTCACTGGGGTCCATGAGACGCCATTCAGAATTTCTGGCAAAGGCTTTCTTTGCAGCGGCAACCGCTAGGTCAATGTCCTCCTACGTGATAAAATATAATTGGTTGTTAAAAATTTATGAGAGACAATAGAAGCTATTATAATATTAGATCTTGGTTTTTCGATTTATTATCATAATTTAAAAAGGAAAACTGTTTCAACGGATTCAGAAGCAATACAAGTTAAGATAATATTAGATCTTGGTGTTTACTTGATTTCTTATAATAATTAAGAAAGAAATAAAAATGGTTAATGTTTTAGATAATTTTTTGAATGCCGTTTCAAATAATGTGATAATTAAAATGTAAAAGACTTTATAGTCTGATTGACAAAAACATTGGGAAAACAATAATAAGTAAGGAAATATTCTCTACAATTTAATTGAATTTATAAATAAGTATTGCTGTAATTTAAATTCTCAATCAAAATGTAAATCTCCGCGATTAATTATCAATCCAAAATTAATATTTTCCTCAAAATGGCCGCAACAACAATTTTACAATCAAGATAGGCCATTGCCTATTTCGAGTCAATTTTGTGCGTCAGAGGACTGAATTTTGAACCATATCACAACGGAATAGGGGTTACAATATAATCGATATCTAATCAAGTATTGGTAAATATACTTGCCTTATCGCCTTCAGATACTTTAGCTATAACGGAGCCATCATGGGGGTTATACGTGTCGAAAGTTTTGCCGCTTTTCGAGTCAACCCACTTGTTGTTGATGAAAAGCTGAAATTATGGAAATAGATTAGATTTTTTTAAGGTTACGCTTTGGTATAAGTATGGGGCTAATCTAAAACGTCTCTCGACCTTTATATGCCCAATATGAAAGTTCAAGAAGTAGATGTATCTCTTATTTATTTTATTTATACTGTTATTGCTCTAAACAGTGAAAAATTGAAGCTAAACTTGGTTTTAGCAGTCTTATCGCTTTATAGCGATTTCTTCCAGACACCATATTTTTCAATAGGTATTACCTACCACAAAAGTGTAGAGGGTCTTTAAAATGAAATTAATGGCTGAGAAAATTTAGTTTTATTCTTTAAAGTAAAATACAATATAATGCAATTATCTTGATTTTCAATGGACACTTGATATTCAAAATTTTGTTTGATTTTAATTGAATTACCCTCTATGTGTGTGCCTTTCATCACAATCGGTTCTGCAGCCACAAACAAACAAACAAACTTTCGCATTTATTATATTTAAGGATCAATCATGATTCAACCAGTTTGATGAACTAACCTTAGTATAATGGATATGAGGTGCCATGTTAACTTGCACTGCACTTGATAAAATTAATCAAATAAATTCGGCCGTATCGCGATATATGCTTATATATACGGTTTTTGTTTTGATTACACTATCGTAGATTACGCATGATTACATGTTTTGCAGTTTTTATATGACGACATACCTGTTTATTGATTGTTTTAAGGATTAATAGTAGTTTAGTTGTTTAAATAATTATTTAAAATTGAAAACGTAGAAGGCAAGTATCTTCTGTGGTAGAATAACTATTTTAAAGACGCTAACACTCTCTTTAGACAATTGATTATACACGAGAGACTATGTGTTATGTGTGTGTTTTTATTTATTTATAATATGTACCGTTATGTACGAACTAGCTTCCCACTCGCGGCTTCGCTCGCGTTTCAAAGATAACCCCGCATAGTTCCAGTTCCCGTGGGATTTCCGGGATAAAACCTATCCTATGTGTTAATCTGAGCTACCCTCTATATGTGTGCTAAATTTAATTGTTATCGGTTCAGTAGTATTTGCGTGAAAGAGTAACAAACATATATACCCATACTTATGATGTATGTACATCCATCTTCACAAACTTTCGCATTTATTGTATTAGTAGGATAGGATTAGTCAATATTTCTATGCCCCTATTGTTACTTAGCATATCATAGCTTCAATGTTTTACTAATAAAAATATTATTTGAAGTACTTAGTATAGATAGAAATAATAAAATAGCATTTGAAGAACTTTATAGGATAATGATGACTAGATAAAATCTCGCTTTGTAAGATACTTGAGATTTAAGAGTTTAATAAAATAATATTACGACTTATTGCAAACAAAACAATAAAGATACGTACTTTGTGCATTTAGAATTGGTGGTCGTTGCTAGTTTATTACCAAATCGAAAGTTTTCCGATAAAGTTATACATTTTAGGAATGAATAATCGTAAATTATAATTCACAAAATATCTATTGAGAAAAATATAAAACTTCTTAGCAGATAGTCCCTAAATACGACATATATCAATGGAGACGGCGAAATTGCTCTAATAATAAAATTCACAATAATAGGACTCAGAGGTATGGCTAGAGATTTGTGATAAGAGTATAATATATTATATAAATAAATTCAATAGTAAGTATTAAATTAAAATTTACATATTATATACTATAAAACATACATGAAAATTGCATGAAAATTTATGTAATTGTGTATATGTAATTACAAAGTAGTTATTGTAACAACAAATATTATGCCACAGTCTAGCATAATATAATTAAATTGAAATCTATAAAATATAAACTAATTATTCAGTGCCTAGACAATAATTACGCAGCTGTTGTAATTAGTTTTAGTATGAATATGACGTCAATTATACTCATAATTTTCACTTCAAATCTCTGTAATTATGTAAGAGATTATTTATTGGTACAATTTGATTATATTGTATAAGATTGTAATAATGAGAATGCATTATTAAAGGGTATGAATAGCTGCTATTAATATGATAGATATAGATAGATAAATAATAGAATACTAAGATAGCACTGTCATTTATCTTTATATGTAACTAGCTGTTACCCGCAGCTTCGCCTGCGTGGCTGCGTGGAAAAGATATATTTTCATGGTACAATGAAATAATTAAAATTTAAACAGCTGGACTGTTGTTTGACAGACAGCGGATTTGTTGTTTGTCATTGTCACGAAAGTCATTATTAAAAAAAAAGAAAAAACAAAGTTTCGCGGGAAAATAGGGAATTATTTAAGAAAAAAAAAAATCAATTTTCGCGCGTAAGTAGGTCATCTGTCGGGTCAGCTACTACCCTATAAATAATATCAACGTGACATCAAAGTTTTGATGAGTTGTTGTTGTATGAGTTATGACTCTTGGGGAATTTACAAAAAATCAATTCTGCCGAGTTTTGTGAATAAATAAATTGGAGGGAAAAATTGTTATTGTTAAACTGGTTTGTCCTGCAGCTTCGTTGACATACAAAAAGTAAATAGTTAAAGCCAAAGTCACAATATTATTTATTTCGTTTTAGATGTGGGTTTAGAAAGAGGCTTTCTCGTCAACACAATTAAACATTCAAACAATAGATAAAAATTAATATTCATTAAAAATTAATGGGAAATAACTGTTGTCTATCTTCATTCCAAAAATACATATACCTAATCTTATTATTATATCTATGTTTATGATATGATGTTATACACTATTTATCTATAGGTACTCTCATCTACTCACTAATCTATGATAATACTAGCCGACCCATAATATCAACTTCGTTACACAACTAAATGACATCCTTTAAATTACTTAAAAAAATATCTTCACAAAATTGTCTTGATTACAATGATTATAATATAGTATCTTTTGCAATGATTGTAATAAAAATATAGCTTCACATTTCGCTTCTTTCCGACTTGATTTACATACGCTATGATTTTATAAAGATTTTAAGTTTAATCAAATGACACTCCTCGATCAGTACTCCCCAAGATTACCTACAAACACACAAACGTAGAGCAAGTCTCTTCATAATATTAGTAAAGATAAAGATAGTACTTATTAAATAAATATTATGTTATTCTGAAAATAGCTATTTGTATATCAATTTAATATATCCATCCCTATTCAGAAACGTGCATGTTTTTAAAATAGAAAAAGCTAGGATTAAAAGAAAAGTCGATCATAAAGAATTATAAATAAAGTTGTGTTAGGTTAATTACATGCGAACAGCTAAGTTAAATTGTCTAGACGCTCTGATTAATTCAGATAATGAGATTTGGGATCGTGAGGAAATTAAAACAACCAGGTCACTTGGTATTTAATAACAATACGCCTACAGCGAATATTGACACGAAATAAGTAAAGTATTGTCATCTTTGGTTTAGCTTAAGTCAACTGTAAACAGATAAGAACAGGCTGTATATTTCTTATTGAACTTTTTGTTAAGGCGGGTCCACACAGAGTGAGCAGCTTCGCGAACGTGGCTCGGTCGAGGAAAATGTGTGTGCTATAATTTGGGTGCTTTTCCACCAATAATGTGCGAGGTTGTGTAGCGAGGAATGTGTTTGTAAATAAGTAAATAACCAATCATAATAGTTATGTTTTAGAGAAAACAATTTGTAGCATATTGTAGATGATTATTTAAGAAAGCGTGACAGTATAAAAGATTACGTAATCGAACCCACCATATTACCCTGTGATATTACCTATCACAAACAAACAAGTATTGGAATACTCTTGTAACGAAACAGTAAAATTAGCGTTCAAAACACAATTTATAATTCGAAAAACTTTAAGTACATGCGACACGTGTATAAATTCACTCGCGTTTTCCTATAACTTGTAAATTCACAGAAATAACTAGGTTTCCGCCCACGCGCGGCATCGCCCGCGCAGTCAAAGAAAAACCCGCATAGTTCCCGTTCCCATGGGCTTTCCGGGATTGCGTCATTTTCCCAGGATAAAAAGTAGCCTATGTCCTTTCTCGGGTATCAAAATATCTCCATACCAAATTTCATGAAAATTGGTTCAGTAGTTTAGGCGTGATTGAGTAACAGACAGACAGACAGAGTTACTTTCGCATTTATAATATTAGTATGGATAAATAAATAATAAATAATTTTTTATTTCCAGATATTCATCTATATTTGTGTTAGTATACATTAATCTTAGAAACTATGTTAGTAATACGTATTATAAAATTACATTCCATACATATTAAATTCATACAATTAAAAAACAAGATTAAATTATTAATACGCGATGTTTCTTTTCGCGATTTCAAAAGAAAGTATCTAAATGTGAATTCCTCGTTTTATATTTCTTTGAGAAAATATGTGGTATCCCACTCAAGTTGGGATATTTGACTTTATTTATTTATTTATTTTTAATCCAACTGCTTTACAAGTTATTATGATGACAACAATAGGATTTATTCAAAAAATTGCCTTTTTATGATTATAATACTTCATATTATAAAAAAAAGTCGAGATGCTTTTTCTTTGATATGATATTATTATTATATCTAATAAGTTTCCTGAAAGATTGTAGATACAATATATAAGGTGGGTGGACCATGGAAGGCCATGCTCCTTCGAAGGCCAATTATTAAAATTTCGTAGTTATTGCCATATGATGACAAATTCCTTCTATTTACACAAACACCCATCGAACTAGAAATCACAGACGCGGCGGCGAATCGCTCGCGCCACTATTTTGGCAGTACGAATAAGATGGGTGTACCATAGAAGGCCACTCTAACAAATAAATAGTTATTATTCGTTTATTTACTGGAAAAATGAAACTAACAAATATTTAAGTAATACTTTGTTTTATTACGTAACATATAAACCACTTCTTTTTATTGTAGATTTAATTGGCCTTCTAAGGAGCCTTGTTTCTAGCAAGGCCATTTGGAAGAGTTCTATGAAACATAAGTTCAATCAATATTGATGAAATCTGAAATTTTAAAAAGTGGTTTATATGTTACGTAATAAAACAAAGTATTACTTAAATATTTGTTAATTTCATTTATCCAGTAAATAAACGAATAATAACTGTTTAATTGTTAGAGTGGCCTTCCATGGTACACCCACCTTATGTAAGTATAGTAAAAACTGCATGAATGTCGTAAAGACACTTAATTTTATAAGAAGTAACACCTAACACTTTTTATTATTTAAAAAGTGATTTTATAAGATGAATAAATTGCGTCATACTGAAATACATGTAATTTCAAATAAACCAAGAATACACTCTATTGTGATGTACTTAGGTACTTCTTGTGATTTTAGAAGTCTCTGTTATTGAGTAAAAGTATTCATGATTCGCTGTAAAGTCAAAGTTAGAAATGACGGGTTTAATAATACAATGAGTGTTTCATAGATTCTGATCTGAGGGAGGATTATAATGAACGAGTCGTATTTATCTATTGTGAAGTAAACAACATAATATTTTGATCGCGTCTGCTGACTTCTGCGGCAACTTCGCTCCTAATTTATGATCAAAGGATCACACATTAACTTCTGACAAAATTCATAATAATGTGGGTAGGTTTATACGTGGTTTATACAGAGTACATTATATACACACATCAACAAAGTCTAGAGATATTTTGTTTTGTACAAATGTCTAAAAATCTATGAAGAATTTTGTGATATTGTAAATGGAAAAATTATAGATAATTTTAAGGACTTTTACACAAAATAAAAAACATTTTAAGATTTTTTTATTTTCATTGAAAATGTTGATTTTTCTCTCCATGGTGGAAACTTGGATGATAAGTTTCATTTCCAAAGAAATTTCAAAGAAAACTTTAAATATTGATAAAAATTGGCAATTTAAAAAAAATCTAATTTTGAATAATGTCAGTACCTATTTACATTAATTTATCAACATTATCGGTTGTTGTTACTCAAGTTGTTACAGTACTCCTAAATTAATAATGCACATGCAAATCTTCGCTAATTGTCGTATTTCCGAAAACACTCGAATCATTGAATCGTAAGAGCCCTAAACAATGCACTTGCATTTTACACCTTGTTCAAAAGAAATAGAAGTCAATTCACGGTCAAAAACAAATCGGGCGGTAGGTGACGGTAGCCTGTCAGTCAAAAAACTGAAAAATCTGTCAGTCGTCTTTACATATTGGTGGTGACTGCACGTGTTCTCTCTGTGTGGAATTATATAGAGCTGCTATTACATACCCTTCTTGGTTTTGTTTTTAAAGATGAATTGAATTAATCAATGAAATGATTTTCACAGATAGGAAGGCGAGTGGTGAGTAGGAAAAGTGAAAATGAAGAAGAGCATAATAAAAGTTCTGATGTATCTAAAATATCAGAAATAAAGATAAAGATTTTGGAAAAACTTGCATAGTCTTAGTAATTAATTCTTATGTTAATTGTAACAAAGGACGGATGAATGTCTCCTATAACACAGGTTTTTTTCCTAGCATAGGAGACATTGTTCAAAATGTCACAATAAATGTACCACATAATATTATAGTTATTATATTATGTAAGTTGTCTGTTGTGTTGTAACCATGTTTGTTTGCAAATAAATGATTTGATTTGAATCCCTGATCTTTATTGTTTTTATTATTATTTTTTTTTAATGTGATAATTTTGAAGAATGTCAGTACTTTAAATACTTTTGAGCTGAGATTTTAATGATTAGATTTATATGGTTTAAAATGTAAACCTGTGTTTGAAAACAATATTTTATACAATATAAATGTTGTTTTATTTTAACCTTCTTTTCTTCCATCATTACACCAGCTTCAGTAAGACACTTTAAAAGTACTATAAAATTTTCCAAGTAAATTAATCCAACAAAGATATATTCGCAATCGTGGGATTATCCTCGCTATTTACTTACAAGGAATTATCGAAACAAAATCGTCACTTACAAATCAATATTAATCTCTTTTTGCACAAAACACATAATTTGACTAAATTATGCATGAAGAAAATGCATTTAACCACTCTATATAAATGTCATCTTCGGACGCTCCGGGAATATGACAGTTGCCGAACAGTGACGAAGATTTCTATGCGCATTATTACTTTTGGAATACTGTACTTAAAATTAAATACGAATGTCTTACCTACTGCGCTACTGTCATTCCCGGCTTGGCCCGAGTTTACCGGGTTATAAAATAACGCTATTTTGTAATCGCGGAAGAATAATATATATATTATATGTATTTTTCATATAAAAATTTGTAAGGGGAGGGGTGAAGGGTGACGGAAAATGCAGGTTGATACTACAGTATTTATTGAGTTAACGTATTAACAGACTATTGACAATTGTGATGCGCGCCGTGCTATCAGAGTGAATCCCAACAGGGGTGGAAGTCCACTATGATAGCAACGGGAATATCTGGGTACTTGACACTAAAACGTCTCAACAGAGGTGAAAGCGTATAGCGTGCGTGTATCCAGGCCCTAACCGGAACGACAAATATCATCATCGGGTCTTCCACGCAGGCCTTCACAGGCCTCGGGGTAACTGTTCGGGGCGACGGCCCCTTTCAGTGGTGGCAACGCCGCCTGCAACTACAGGCGGGGCACTGGGTGGGATCTAATGGTCCGAGGTGTCGTGTCCGGGAGGTGTCCTGCTGCAGTGCGATCGAGCCCGCGTGTATCGCGGGCGATCTGCTAGCTGCTGCAGGGAGGAATGTCCGTGGGTGGAGCCACCCGCCGCTTAGCGAGGTCGAGCCCGCCGGCAAGGTGCCGGGGGGCGCCCATCAGCCAGCGGCGAGGAAGCAGTCGTGTCCTAGGAGACTAGGTCACGTGGTAGGCCTCTTGTGTCCGGCGGTCTCCGATGGTATGGCGCAATGCCCTGCAAATGCTGGGATCGCGCTCCGTCGGCGCGCGCGAACATAGAGGAACTCAGGCGACGAACGAAGTCGTCCAGGCTCTCCATGCGCAGGTCTCTGGAGATGACCTGATTCCGTACGAAGCGTGGTGCTCCGGAGATGGTGCGGAGCGCTAGCGACTGCTGCGCTCGCAGCGACTTGCGGTCCGTCTCTTTGGTTAGCGCAAACCACGCTGGGGCCGCATAGGTGAGTCGCGTGCGAACGTACGCCTTGTAGATGCACAGCTTCGTACGGAGAGGCAGTTTGTATGCGGCCGAAGGTCACTATTCTTAGTGAGATAAACGATAGCGAGATCTAAATATCGTGATACGACAGCTGGCGCCATCTAGTTGTGAGTTCGGTCAACTTTCATACATTGTGTTACAAATTTCGAATAATTCAACATTTTAGTTAAAAAGTAACATACTTTACAACATCATTGTATAGACAACCTTTTTTCGAATTGATTCGGTAGTTTTTGATTTAAATAGTAACAAAGACTCAATAGAATCATTCCACTTTACTCCATCATTGTATAGACAACCCACAAGCTTCAATATTATTTATCTGTGTACATTCTAACCCAATTTACACTTATCTGTGGTGACGTGTCGACAAATTCATCCATTTACGCTATATCGAATATCCTATCCTTCGTGAGGACCATCCTAGTATATACAAAAGTACTCTGTGGGACCATCCATTTATCTAGATTTACTTAACCTTTATAGCATCTTTGCAGAGGCGTTAGACAATAGCCCTTTTTAAAAGTATAGCTAGTATAGTTTGACCTTCCAAAACGATAGTAGCATGAAGGTGGAAAGGATCAAGCTGAAACTGTTATGTGTATGATTTTTTTCATATATGCAAATAAAAATCTGTAACTGTAACTGTTGTAAATAATATGTACATATCATATTATTATTAGCAATTTTTAACTATCATCATCATCATCAAATTATCATCATCAGCCCATATACGTTCCCACTGCTGGGATACGGGCCTCCTATGAGGGTACAGACCATAATCCCCACGCTCCATTTAACTACCTATATTTTAATACAATTTTTACATGTTTATTAATCGAAATAATGGACTGATTTTAATTTCGTTAGAAAGTTACATTACTTATTAGTGACATTGTACTTACAATACTAATTAGGTACTGAAGAAAAATTTTCTAGGGGGAGAATAATTATTTAAAACGGTTTAGAAGTTTTTCAGCTAAATTGGCAATATATAAACAAAAAACGGTATCTTTATAATTTTGGTTTACTTGATTTGTTGTTATGCACATATGAAATAATTTTATGAATATTAAATCCATCCATTATTAAATTTCCAACCAATTCAGCTTAGAGTATTACTAATTACTAAAATTAAAATATAATATTAGAATTTTGATTGAACGTCCCAAAGAAACTTAATCAATAAACACTGTACTGCATATTTTCTTAATTAGTCTGTGGTAAATATTCCAAGAATGTGTGATTAAAATATAATAATAACTACGAGACTTGTAGGAATTTAATATAAAACTCACTCATATTTCATGCCAAAAATTTTGGTTGCATATTGCCAAAAGTTAGGTTGTTTTCTATGAAAGAATCTATGTAAAATATATTCGTACGTATACGGTCCTGTTATTAATAAACTTTAAACTGTATTACTACTACTAATGAGTTTGAATTTTCACTACTTACAGATTTAATGTGTCAATAAATTTTCTGCTCTATCATAACGACTTTTTAATGCATAATTAATTAGCCGATATGTTAGTGTATCATATTGTTTCTATATTGATTATTGTGGTTATCTCTTTACTTATAATATAAAGCAGAAAGCCATTTCTGCTTACAAATCATCATCATCAGCTCACTTTTGTACCCACTGGGACACGGGCCTCCTATGAGGGTTCAGGCCATAATCCAACACGCTGGCAAACGTTCGTAGAATCAAACACATATCGTTTGATTTTTCCTTGAATGCACAAAATTTTAAATTGATTTGATTATCTGACACCACGTATAAAATATACTATTGTTTATAAAATATGGCTGATCTTTTGAATACAAAACCTAATCTAATACAAAACCTAATCTAAAATCAATAACTAATTAACAGCCTTTCATTCTCGTACAAGGAAAGCCTTTAAGCTTCCAAGAGATAAGCTTTTCCTTAAACTTTTAGACATTAAGCTTCCCTTAAGCTTCAGCACTAGAATGTTCTGAGCATACATTTAGAAAGAACGGAAGAAAAACATGTAATCACACACATCAAATGGCAAACATCTCTAAAATTCATGTATCGTTGAGTGGGCTAAAGTAAATGTCACTCAGGAAGCTATCTGTAGTTTGGAAGTGAATTTATTATGTAAACATGTGGGCGTAAAGTTTTCTCTTACTTTTACGGGCTTAATACTTAAATATAACACAACAAAAATAGTCTACAGTTAGTATGTTTTGTTTACTTTTAAATTGTAAATGTAACAAGAAGCTTTATCTTTACCTTTGCAGGATCTCAAAACGCTAAAACTTTTAGAAAATTTCCTCATGCCAGCGGTCGATACGTTTCGTTTTAAACTTTAAGAAGGTAAGCTTCACCTTAAGCTTGTTAGGTGTAATGTCCTTAGAATTGCGGGGAGATGATTCCCCGTCGAAGTTTCCGTTGCCGTTTTTTCTAGCAATAAATAAATAAGAAAATAAACATTACGAGAAGATAATGTCTTCAAACTAAGTGCTAAAAGACTCGCAAAGTTCTACACATCCATAAATGTGTGTCAAGGACGAAACTCGATAAGTAAGCTAAGTATGATGGTTTCTCAGTAAAGTGTAAGACATGATTTAGCATATTATGCATAGATAGAATTTGTGAATATAGGATAAGGTCGAAAGAAGAGAAAATAAAATAAAATAATACTAATTGGGTTATTCTGTCGTTTCGGAAAAGTTTAGCAGCCTAAGCTTAAAAGCTTAGATAACCGAAAGGTAATAAAATCATAATAAAATAAAAATAAAATGCAATTTTGCATTTAAAAACTCCAAATTAATGGAATAATTATTAATAATTATAATGCTTAATTTTTTAAACTACTCATATTAAATTTAAATATTTAAACTTTGTAATTTTTAATTTAGTATTTCTTCGTAATAATTTGATGATAATATATGAAATTTTTTGCGCAACTTCAATGTTGTATATGACGGTGCATACTATAGAGTTTCACGGAAATATTTTTTAATATAATTCCATTGTCAGGTAGCTCATACCTCATAATTCAGAGGAAATTTTAACTAAACATATTTTTCGACCTCTTCTGTGAGTTATTAAACACGAAAAAATCTGATGATATTATTATTACAAGGTATTTTAATATTGTGAGTTATTTTAAATGTAAAGAAGACTCGACAAAATATGAGAAGTAAAGTGGTTGTGTCCCGAGGTTTTACCTGCATTGCCCCGCTCCTGTTTGCCTTAGCGTAATGATATATAGCCTATAACCTTCCTCGATAAATGGGCTATCTAACAGTCAAAGAAACTTTCAAATCGGAAAATAGTTCCTGGGATTAGCGCGTTCAAACAAACAAACTCTTCAGCTTTAGCTTAAGTAAAGATTTCTTCTCTCATTTACATACTTACGTGGTTTGTTAATATGGTTGGATAAGATGGATGGTTACAATATCCCGGATTGCGATGTGATTGATCGCAACGATGCTTCGGAAATATTGTGCGGAACCTAAAAACCTTTACGGAATGCTATTTTTGGAGATATAAAACAGGAAATGCTGTGACCCATAAATTTTCATTTGTTCTTTTTGGATTGACATAATAAGGTTTTGAAATGGAAACAAATAATAATTGATTGATTTGTTTTATTAGACGTTATGAATTAAATATTGTTTAATATTGCTTATTTAACTTGAACTTGTAAGCAATGAAAACATTTTCTTTTACCAAACTGCACATAGGTACCTTTATTGACAACTAGCTGTGCCGCGCGGTTTCACCCGCGTCGCTCGGCTCCTGTTGGTCTTAGCGTGATTATATAATATAGCCTTCCTCGATAAATGGGCTATCTAACACCAAAATAATTTTTAAATCGGACCAGTATTTTCCGAGATTAGCGTGTTCAAACAAACAAACTCTTCAGCTGTATAATATTAGTATAGATAACACCCACAAAACCTTATGTAATTTGTAACATGTATTTACAAACATATCGTTTAAAGTAATTCGTTATCGAAGAAAATATAATATACGTTTACTCACGACACAAATTACATTGATTCTTTCTTCAGCTCTGACTAGTCACGCTCAAGCAATTACCTACTAGCCATAAACGATATTTGGGAGCTACTATAGTAAGAATGGTTATAAAATGTTCATGTTCACAAATTAACGAATACAGATAAGTATTCGTAATTATATTCCGTAAATGGAAATAGAGGATTAATAGAATATTCCGTAAATAAATAGAAATAGAGTAAATGAAGTAAGAGTAAATGAAAAATATCTCGTTTAATTTGTTTGAAAGCTCATTCATGTCATTTCCATTTTTAACCAACGCTTTCAATAACTATTCAAATAGGTGATTCTGAAGTGTTTTAATCGAACGAAATGGTAAAATACTTAGGGAATTGGTATTTTTATTATTCTGTTGGAAGAATAGATTTGTTTGCGAAAAAGAAATATAAAGCTCATATTTAAAACGTCACTTTAAAATACGGGGCATAATCAGTCTTGGTACGAAAAATTAAACCTTTATTCATTCTCAGAGTTTAATTAAAACAAAAAATATTTACAAAAAGGGGATGTATATTTATGACAGTTTTTCGCAGTAAAAAGTAGCGTTACCATTTTCAAGCTGGGTTTATCGTAATACTAAATTTTATTAAAATTGCTTCAGTAATTATGGCACTAAAACGCAACTTAAAAACATATTACAGTATGCTCTTATCCATACTAAATGCGAAAGTAACTCTGTCTGTCTGTCTGTTACTCAATCACGTGGGGTGTCATGGCTGTATAACACCTAATAGCCAAAGCCAACCTCACCTGCTCGCGGTGCACCCTGCTGATCGACGAACGAGGCTCTGGCGACCAATTTACATAGTGGTAGAGCTACAGTTACTTATATATTCTGTAAGTAGCACGAATGGGCGGTAGCTCGTCCGGGGTAGAACCACTGTCTCGCAGAACACCGGCGTGAAGTTTTTATCCTCTTAAAACGTTTCGCATAGGTCAGCGTGATAACCGGGCGCCCATCTCCCCCCCCCCCTCCCCCGTATAACTATGGCAGCGAAATTAAATAGATATATTATACCCCAGGAGGGTACCAGCACAGATTGTGCAGGAGAATCCCTCCCTGAGCTCTCAGGTTCAGGCTGCCCAGCGTATTCTGGGGTGGGCAAAATTTCGCTCAAATCCTCTTCCCGGGCCAATAAGAAGAAACATCTTTCCACACCCCTCTCCACACTACAGGTGGACTTCTGTAACGTAAGGGGTCTGCACTCGAACATAAATTCCATTCACTATCACCTGGAATCCACGAAGCCAGCGTTGTTCTTCTTAACGGAAACACAAATCTCCTCCCCACTCGATACCTCGTATCTTCACTACCCCGGCTACAGTCTGGAACATAAGTTCCTGCCGCGTGCCGGTGTATGCGCGTACATCCGTCAGGACTTGTGTTTTCGTCGCCTTGGGAACCTTGAAGTCAAGGACCTCTCAATCTTCTGGCTGCGTATAGATTGCGACGACCACCCGCGCATCTATGCGTGCCTTTATAGGTCCCACAGTGGTAACACGGAGACAAACAAACTTGTGGAGCACATCGAATCCGTGACAGATCGCATACTCCGTGAGATCCCCTCTGCTGAAGTCGTGATACTGGGCGATTTCAATGCCCACCACACAGATTGGCTGAATTCTCGTACAACCGACCATGCAGGGAGATCTTTCTATGAGTTCGCCATTGCCTATGGTTTGACACAATTGGTGCCCTCACCTACAAGAGTGCCCGACGTGGAGAATCATTTGCCTTCCCTGTTAGACCTCATGCTGACTTCCCACCCTGAAGGCTATCAGGTTAGTGTCGATGCACCCATCGGCTCGTCAGACCATTGCCTAGTGCGGTGTGTAGTGCCAATAACGTTCTGTCACCGCCCACCTTGTGCGAGTTCTCGTCACTTATGGCACTTCAAGTCAGCAGACTGGGATGGAATGCGCACATTCTTTTCTTCGTATCCCTGGGGCAGGGTTTGCTTCTCAGACAATGATCCTAGCGCTTGTGTAGAATCTGTCACTGATGTCTTGCTGCAGGGCATGGAACTTTTTGTTCCTAGCTCTAAGGTGCCCATCGGTGGCAAATCAAAGCCCTGGTTTGGTGGTTCCTGTAAAGCGGCTGCTCGCTGGAAACAAGAATGCTACCAGGCCTGGGTTACAGGACTAGCGGCTAGAGATACAAACTCCAGAACCCTCAAAAAGAAGTTGAACTCTGCCTCAAGGTCATTCAAAAGAGCAATTGCAAAAGCGAAGTCGGAGTATATTGCCAAACTAGGCGATAAACTAGCCCACCTTCCTTCCGGAACAAAAGCTTTTTGGGCTCTCGCCAAAGCCGTTCAAGGCAACTTCTGTCGCCCATCTCTTCCATCTTTACACATGGGAAATGACCGGTTGGCACACACTGCAAAAGAGAAAGCCGATCTTCTGGGCTCTCTTTTTGCAGAAAATTCTACATTGGAGGATAAAGGAAAAATACCACCGCACATATCGCACTCTACATGCTCTATGCCGGAAATCCGTTTCACGCAAAAAGCTGTACGTAAAGCCCTTCTTTCTTTAAATGTGAATAAGTCATGTGGTCCCGACGGTATTCCCCCCATTGTGTTAAAGATGTGCGCCCCTGAACTGACTCCAGTTTTAACGCGTCTCTTTCGGTGCTCATACTCCTCAGGCATAGTCCCAAGCTCTTGGAAAACCTCCCTAGTGCATCCCATTCCCAAAAAAGGCGATCGCTCGGACCCGTCCAATTATAGACCTATTGCTATCACCTCTCTGCTCTCAAAGGTAATGGAGTCCATTATCAATCGCCAGCTTCTAGAGTTTCTTGAGGAGCGCCAGCTGATTAGCGATTGCCAATACGGTTTCCGTAAGGGTCGCTCAGCTGGCGATCTTTTGGCGCTCTTGACTCACAAATGGGCGACTGCTATTGAGAGCAAGGGTGAAGCTTTAGCAGTTAGTCTGGACATAGCGAAAGCCTTTGACCGGGTTTGGCACAAGGCACTCCTTTCCAAGCTACCATCATACGGGATTCCCGAGAAGTTGTGTCAGTGGGTCACCAGTTTCCTCACAGAGCGGAGTATCAAAGTCGTTGTCGACGGTTCGTGCTCCGAATCTAAGCCTGTGAATGCTGGGGTCCCACAAGGCTGCGTTCTTTCTCCAACTTTGTTTCTTCTGCATATCAATGACATGCTACTGCCTAGTGGCATTCATTGTTATGCAGACGACAGCACTGTTGACGCACATTATACCTGCCGATGCAATATTTCTCGGGATACCGTTACTGAGCACCGGAACGAGCTTGTGTCTCAAATCGAGAACTCTCTTGTGGAGATCTCCAATTGGGGAAAACATAACCTTGTTGAGTTCAACCCAAAAAAGACACAAGTTTGCGCGTTTACCACCAAAAAAACTCCCTTCGTCGTGTCTCCAGTTTTTCAGGGCATTCCCACCAGAGTCTCAGCCAGCATTAGTATACTTGGAGTCGAAATATCGAATGATGTCCAGTTTCGTTGTCATCTGGAAGGAAAGGCTAAGCTAGCCTCCCAAAAACTTGGTGTGCTCTGTAGAGCGGGACAGTATTTCACACCCGGCCAACGCCTACAACTTTACAAGGCTCAAGTCAGGCCGCACATGGAATACTGTTCCCATCTCTGGGCCGGAGCACCCAAGTATCAGCTCCTTCCATTTGACCGAATCCAGCGACGAGCTACACGATTAGTGGACGACCCTCGTATTACTGATCGGCTGGACTCTTTGGCTCTCCGTAGAGATGTTGCATCTCTCTGCGTATTTTACCGCATCTACCACGGCGAATGCTCTGACGAACTGTTCGGAACAATACCAGCTGCTGAATTTCACCATCGAACTGCTCGCCACAAGTTGAAATATCACCCTCAACATCTGGATACTTGGCGCTCATCCACCGTGCGATTTAGGAGGAACTTTCTGCCACGCACCACTCCTCTGTGGAACGACCTTCCGAGCTCAGCATTTCCGGACAGATACGACTTAGGTTACTTCAAAAAGAGAGCGTACTCTTCCCTAAAAGGCCGGCAACACACCTGCAACCGTACAGGTCTTGTGGGTGATTATGGGCGGCGCCAATCATCGCATTAATCCGATGACGCGCCAGCTCGTTTGCCCGCTAATACATAAAAAAAAAAAAAAAATCACGCCTAAACTACTGAACCAATTTTCATGAAATTTGGTATGGAGATATTTTGATACCCGAGAAAGGACATAGGCTACTTTTTATCCCGGGAGAATGACGCAATCCCGGAAATCCCACGGGAACGGGAACTATGCGGGTTTTTCTTTGACTGCGCGGGCGAAGCCGCAGGCGGAAACCTAGTAAATAATAATGTAAAACATTAGCAGGGATATTGGTTTACTGGTTAAGGACTAAAATATATAGGTCTCAATGTTTTAAAAGAAATATCGCCGCAGGAGAGCTTTTTCTACCTATATGAACATTATATATTTATATTCCAGTACTCAGCTAGTCTATTCTCGTAGCTAGCCCAAAATTACAACATGAATATTATATGTAGCAAAAAAACGATAAAATTTTGACGAAGTCACTTCATAGAAACTGCCGTTTCATAAAGTTCTAGTTTTTAGGAAAGTAGTGGAGAATTGAAACAACGAACGAAATACTAAGAGATATAATAATAAGCAATATTTTTAAACTGCAGTTATAAATATTATTGTTTTATAGGTAATATTAAAAGTTTATACACTCGGGCATGCGCACTGAGTCCAATACAACTGCTAGTGGTTATTTGACGTTGTATGTAACCTTGTATACGCGGGAACGCGCGCCCTAGCCTAGATTTTATTACTTACGAAACTTTGGAAAGAGTTCGAATTTCAAAATAAAAATTTCTAGTTTATCTGTGACATAGAAATGAAAAAAAAGTTGTGTTCGATTTTTTAATATGATGTCATGGACAAAAATGTGAGAATATGAGGAATTAGAAATGATTGACTTTTGTGTGCGATGTGATTGGATTTAAAATTAAATCGTAAGTGCTTTTTAAAATTATTTACTTATTATCTAGAATTACTTAAATATGTCCTAAGTATTTGTTACCGATTAACAGTATTTATTTTATTAAGCATTAAATTTTTAAACGTCTGATGCGTCATTTTTTTTTATTCAAGTCAAATATTACCTACTTTTTCAAGTTTTTGCAACGAGCGAAGTTATGCTTTTGTTATTTATATGCACAATATTTTATATAAACAAAATAACTACAGATAAAGACGGAAAAATATTATAATAAATTTAAATGCCTTTTAAAAACATCAGCTTTTTTATATAAATGTTTAAAATTTAAATTTATGAACCAAACAACTACTTTTATCATTATCTATTGCACATTCTTTGATATTTTTCATGTGTCATTTTCAATTTCTCGTACATTATTTACATTTTATGTTCTTTATAAAAAAGCGTTTTTGTATAAAAAAAAAGACGGGTTGCACTCCGGGTGTGCCGGCACAAGTGAAAACTTGATTAATAACGTTCAGCATGTTTGATATTTTGGAATGGTATCCGTCTTACGCATGGAATATACGGGCTAAAAAAAAAAAAATCCGTCTTACGCTTTTTCGATCAGGCCACGTGTCCTGACGCGAGTTTAAGATTTTATACCCAACGCCGCTAAAGAAGTTTTCACTTCAAAAATTGGTGGTCTGTAAAGTCGGTTTACTGACGATAGTTGAACGTGACAACGTCCGATTGTGCTTCTTTGTCGCTCGTTCCGCGCTCTCGCTTGCACTTCATGCCTTACATGGAACGCCTCAGAGCGAGGTAACGCAGCATGAGTCATGTTTTTTCGTGCGTGCAGCCGGCTCTATCGAATTATAAGACGTTGTCACGTCAAAAAAGCGTTATATGTAGTTGAAGGGAAGATAAGTAAAACCGACCCTGCTTAGCTCAGCTGCTTACTTTAAATACAGGTGCGTGGTAAGGAATATGTAAATTTAAACCTACCTGAAACATATTTCGTATGCATTGGCGGTCCGTTCATGAATATATAGGTCTACCAAAATCTGATGGCATATTTATATTTAAGAAATAAAAGATTTTCATGTGGCAACTTTATTTGACAACTATCAAATTGGTTGTCAAATTATTTGTCTTCTTTGCAATTTTTAGGATTTTGTCTAAAAAATCTTCAAAAATGTCGAAAAAGCCGCTGCGATCACAAGCAAGAGGTGTTGTTTATAATGTGTATAGAAAAACATTCGATGAAGAAGGGTCAAACACATCACAATTTTCAATTATGAATATTTTATTGGTAAATTGGACTTACCCGTTTTGATACTTTAAATTAAAAATATTATATGTAGGTAACTATAATATTATTTGTTGTTTACAATATAATTTTATGAAAACTTATTACAGGAGTTTCCAATACAGCTATTCGTCAAGTCCAAGCTGTCCAAGTCAATTTTATAATGTGTGTATCTGTTAATACTTACGAAAATAAACATAGTTTTTTTTTTTATTTTATAAAAAATTATAAGCAATCTAGTTTTGATCTGCATTATCATTACATCCATATTTTCACATGACATAATGATAATGAATATACAAATATAGGTATGTGTAAATAATAATATCTATTACCTATATAAAAGTAATATGTATATTATACATGTTAGTATGTACCTACATAATATTAAGCGGATATCTCATTATTAAGTACAGTATTGTCCACTTATGTAATGTGACTAATGATATTGAGGACAAAATGAAAAATAAGCAGTATCAAGATCGTTCAGTCCATTTTCCCTAGGGTTGCACACTCAAAATTTTGATTTCCCTAATTGCCATCAGATTCTGGTTTACCTATACTTATTCAAATAAATCTTTTGCATTTTAGGGCTGATTTTTCAATCCTTGGTTAAAACTTATTCATCGAATAACGTAACTACCATTTCAAAAATGTATTCTAATTGTCCGTATATGACAGTTTACAGGTGACATTTTAAAATGTTCGTGTAATACTTTATTGGACGGATAAATTTTAACCAAGGATTGAAAAATCGGCCCTTAATGAATTATAGCCAATTCTTGCAAACATTTTTTTTTCTGGATTAGCCTATTGGTAAATTATTAGGTGAAATTATGTTTTATTTGATAACTAGCTTTCCGCCCGCGGCTTCGCCCGCTTTATCTAAAACCTAATCACTACATAGTATAAAACAAAGTCGCATTCTCTGTCCCTATGTCCCTTTGTATGCTTAAATCTTTAAAACTACGCAACGGATTTTGATGCGTTTTTTTTAATAGATAGAGTGATTTAAGAGGAAGGTTTTAGTATATAATTTATTAGGTTTTAGACCAAGCGGGCGAAGCCGCGGGTGGCAATTAAAAAAAATTTATAAATCGATTTTAATTTTCTTTCCAGTTTTACAACCGATTCGGATTCGAATGAACCAACAATACATTCCATAAAATAAAATGTTAACCAACATAAATCAGATAGGTAATTGTTTCTGTTAAATTATTTCTGCAAAATATTACATGACAATTTATTCACAACATAACTACCTAAAAGATAAATTGGAAAACTGGTTAAAAGTTTGAAATAAATTAAAACATACATCATTTATCTACATATTCCATAAATCGTTAATAAACATATAAAATCTGAGACAAAACATTTCATTTTTGCACCGCTAAAAGCATCACAATTTTTTGTTACTTCCAACAAATTCATAAATGTTTGAGCATGAAATTGAAATAACATTTTCAGTACCAAGAAGTTATTTAAGAATTTTTTATACAATCAAAGTAAGTTTGATCATTCTATTTTCAGTATTATGGAAACATTTAAGGATGTTCAAAATTTAAGCCGATTTTACTACTATTTTCAATAGTATTTCCACGTATTTAATAGTAGGGGAGCCCAGGATGCTAAATGTGGATTTACTCGAGCGTCACGGGAACCTATTAGAATTGGTAGATTAGACCATAGCGAGAAAAAAAGGTCCTATAATGTTTTCACTTTTAGCGGTGGGGAAGGGTTTTTTGATTTTTTTTAATTTAAAAAAGAAAAAAATTGGCTTGGAAATACTCAAGCGCGTTAGATATTGATATTTTGCATGCTCCAGGACGTCACTGAAAAAAAGTATACGTTAATCTGACGATTTAAGTGGCGATTTAATCGCTATGAAGAAAGGGTAAAAAATTAAAGTAATATTATTCGAGCGCGTCAGATTAATATATGGGGGGGTTAATTACAATATAAGAAGTCCCCATTTCGCTAATCTGACGATTCGAGCTCAACCTTAGGAAATTATGGATTATTCAAATTTTCCAGCGGGGCCCCTGAGCGCACCCACCAACCATAACTGCTCATATTGACTAGAGGTACTAATGAATAGCTAAGGTACCGTCCCTTATAGTAATCTGACGCGCTCGAGTAAATCCAAAAATCCCCTCTTGGGCTCCCCTACTATAATAATAACAAATAAAAAACATTTTTACGTTAGCGACATTTGTGTCTATCAAAGTTTATTTTTACATGGAAGCGTTGGCGTATGTGATCTTGCTTATTGCGTCAAATTGAATATGTGAGACTTTTATTGATGTGAGTTTTCTGAATAAGAGCTTTAGATCGAAATAATCCTTGTAATCCTATCCTACTAATATTATAAATGCGAAAGTTTGTGAGGATGGATGTGTAGGTATGTATGTTTGTAACTCTTTCACGCAAATCCTACGGAACCGATTACAATGAAATTTAAAACTGACGGGTACGGAAGTGGGTAACTTGGATTAACACATAGGATAGGTTTTATCCCGGAAATCCCAGGGGGACGGGAACTATGAGGGTTTTTCTTTGAAAACGCTGGCGAAGCCGCGGACGGAAAGCTAGTATAATATACATATTGCTTCTTTTAATTTGAGTAATCGTGAAAAACAATAAAGTTATATAAGGTTCACAGGTATGCTGTATTGTGGTAAGTTTTACGTTTAACACAACTCTAATGAAATAGCTGTTTCCCTCAAAACTAAACTGATGTTATAACTATCTGGATAGTTGTATGAGTGTATAGTTGATAAAACTCATGATATAAAATTATATGAATAAAGAATAAACTATACATTACTCATGCAATTCCATTAAATATATTTAATGAAGGTCAAATCATCATCATTTATAAACAAACTAGATTTCCGCCATCGGCTTCGAATTATTCGTGAAACGCATAGTTCCCTCTCTCCCTCGCTAACTGGCTCAAAAATCTGGATTATCTCCAAACTGAAAATCTCTTCACTTTTATTAAATAGATGTCAAAACCTAAAACATAATAATTAATAACAATATTCCACTCACTGACACACACACACACACACACACATATGTACACACACACGCGTATCCATCATATACATCACATCCATCCTTCCATCCATTAGTAGGATTGCTAAGTTTCAAAACTTCCAGGATCAAATTAAGTTAAAGCGAAACTTAACTACTATTAAGTATTCTGTGGCGAAACTAAAATAAAATCCATTTATTTACTGAAAAAATCGGGAGATCCATTACTAAAAATAACATCTTTAATTAAACTTTAAGATATTATCCATGTAGAATCGTAGTAGAGTGCTGTTTTCATAAAATCCTAATAAGCTTTGGACTAAATTTATAAGTAATAGTCTTAATTCTAATAATAACTTGAATATACTTAGCCTGTGTCAGAATATCTTGTTAAAACCAGTATATAATATTAATAGCTACGCCGTAGTCAGCGTAGCATTCTCGTAGACACTCGGCTTTTAGCTTTCGTAGCGAATAGCTATCGTAAAGTATTACAATACATATTTATAATTATAGTATGAACTTTAATACAAATTAAATTTCATTTTTTAATATACTCGCCAAGATATAAACGTCTATAGATACATTAAAAATATTTTATTTTGTACAGTTTTTTTAAAATTGTGTTGTTCCTTACAATACTTTTTTTCTGCAACAAATTAACTGACTGAATTAATTGACTTTTGGATGTGATTAATAATAAATATAGGATAAGATACATTCGGTCCTTAGTAACTACCGATATATTATATCGCTAAAAAAGTGTTGAAAAAATAAAAGTATTGGAACAGGATTCCCGGATTATCTTTTGTCCTGAACATTGAAATGCTTTTACAGTAAGTGTTTTTAATTCTAAATAATGTGTTTAATGTAATTTTAAATTTATCGAATGAGTAATAAAGCGTGAGAGAATGAACTGATAGAATAAAAACCGGTAACATGTGGGTGTAAATTGATTGGATTATTATATGAGTACTTTTCCTAAAACAAATCGAAAGATTTTTCTAATTATGTTTTTATATTATACTTATTTGTAATCCTTTATTTTTTTAAATTCGATAATTTGTTGAATCAATTGGAGTTATGTTATTTTTAAGAAAAGGAATGATCGGCTCTGGATGATTTGCTCAGATATAGATTATAAGCTCTTTTGCCGGTTCTTTTTTAAATTTTATTTCATAATAAATAAAGTGTCCGTTTTATTTGTAATTTTTGCTAAAATATATACAGAGTATCAAATCCCGATGACATATTTATATCATTTGGTTATTCAAACTAATGACGTCATTCAAACATATTACCAACTCATAGTGATGCCCAGTTTTTGCATATTATGCAACATGACGTCAAGTTCCATAGATAAACAAATAGTTTAGAATGTCTATCCAACAACAAATAGATAAAAGAAAATAGTTGGAAAGCCGCGTATACAAATCACAAATGGAAAAACCTTTGTTCATTTCAATGAATAGAGAAACAGGCAAAATGGAATTTGTACAGAATAACACCATTTTGATTCCAGAAAAAGATTACGAATCATGCGAATAAATGTTAAAGGTGATTTACAAATAAAAAATAAGAATATTAACAGTTGGATATTTTGTTCTAATTTTTATACACCTAAATGTAAGTATTTGAGAGTATTTTTTTTTCGAATTATCAATGGTAGAGCCATAGAGCCCCAGAAAAGATAACATTATAGACCAACATTTCAATTTTATTGCAAAATTGTACGATATTTAGATTATATTGGATTCAGCACTTGAAGTGGCAAAAAAATAAAAATATGAAGTATATTTTGGACCGAGAACTTAGATAAACTTAATGCTTTTACATTGTCATATTAGTTTTATCGTATACAATTGTGTTATATTGTTGTACTATATTGTCTACTACTAAGAAAAATTGTAAGAAATACATTGTATTATAAGGAGTAGGTACTGACAGGTTTATCACGAAAATTAATTGAAATGTAGAGAAATATTCCAGTCTTCTCATAAAACTTAGTATTGGTGTATGATATTTCATTTAAGTTTTTATCAAAGATTTTTATTTGGAAATGAATTATCCATGTGGAATTTTAATCAAAGAGTGTTCTCAGGTTATTACTTTATACTAGAAGAATTTAGTTTATTAAACTTGCTGTAAATATGACCGAGATGTCCCGTTTTTCATTTATATGTAAATCATAGAATACACGCGGTATTTTTAATTTTATTTTATAGAGGAGCTATGGCACCAGAATTGTTAAAAAATTATGTTTGTTTTTATTTATGACGTCAGATTTTATTTGAATTGTTGGTGATTCGGAACATTTTGGGATTTTTTAGAACGATGATGTTGATTTTTTCGATGTGTGTTTTTACACACATTATGAACGTAATATAATACGGCCCAGTACTCCTAATACATTTCTACTTAAATTCTTTTCAATTCAAGTGTATATATTTATTTTCAGTTTTAAGGGTCGTATGCTTTTAGTATTATAAATATTTATTATTTGACCTTAATGCGTTGCATTACCCGACTTTCGCCCCTGCTATTAAAGATTCTAAATAAATGTGAATCTTTTTAAGCTTTTATTAAAGTAATTCTGAGTTAAAGTATTAACTTCTCTTAACAGAAGGCTATCAAATGCGACTAAATTTCTAAATTCGTCAGAAATCTCTGACATTATCCACGAGTACTTTGTACTTAAACTTCATATAGTCAATTAAGGTGAATAGATTAACTAACTCCATATCCTACACGTGTTTTAGTACCGGTGGTTCTTGTAATGTGGGCCTTATGCTGCGTTTCCACCAGAGATGTTGGAGGATGCGTTGCGAGGGCTGTGTTTGTAAAGAACCAATAGTATCGCTTCATTTACCTCGCCTCGCTCAGCACAACTCGTGGAAACGGCTCAGCGGTGATAGGTTTTAGCGCATACAATACAAGCGAGAAATGTGTGCATTTTCACAGGACAGCT
Organism: Colias nastes; assembly: GCA_907164665.1. Lineage (NCBI taxonomy): Eukaryota > Metazoa > Arthropoda > Insecta > Lepidoptera > Pieridae > Colias > Colias nastes. Next base: position 380 of record CAJQZM010030740.1, on the reverse strand, counting down.
AGACATCCTCGCACGACACATTTCTCTGGTGGAAAAGCACCCTAAAGTAGTGGCGCTGCAGGTAAAGGAATTTCTCTAAAGGAATCTTATTAAAACGAGTTTTGCTGTAAAGAAGATAGACTATAGAGGAAAACATTTTTAATTATCTTAAGCGTAATATGTTTTTGGTATTTTATAAAGCAGCTTACTGCTAGGTAATAAATAAGAGTTAAACATTGGTGTTATATATTTGCATCGATATAGGTACAAGAAACTTCACTATGTAAAAACATAATAATAACTCCTTTGGTAGGTATCTCACACGCAAAAATGATTTTATTTTTAAAAATGATGATATTATATTTATCGTTGTCTCCTACACATGATTTATAACCTTCTTG
>CAJQZM010030739.1:10357-22941 GCA_907164665.1 Colias nastes | reverse complement strand
ACATTATTGATGTTATAAGAATTCACTTCAATTCCATTGATTTTTTGCAACAAGTACCCTGCTTTGACTTTTGGGCTATAGATTGCTTTTGCCTCAGGTAAGAAATTTGCTACAATGAGTGTTTTCCCATCAGAATGTGTTTCTAAACTGATTCCAAATAACTTTTCAATCTGGCAATTTTTGTCACTAGTAAATATCATGCTCTTACTAACCTGCAAAACAGAAACCATATATTGCAATAATATATTATGTTTTTAAAGTATAAATATTATTTGGAATAGTTCAAAATTAACTTACTTGAATAATAACTAATTTATTATTATTGTCAGTTTCCTTTTTCTTTATATTGGTACTGTTTTTATTTCTTGTTTTCCTTGATTTTAGTGCTTTAAAGATTCTTCCTGAATAATGGAAAATTATACATATAATTTACAAGAAAAAGTATAATTATTTATTTATTAAGAATAAACCTACATTGAGCTGTTTTATTTTTAAGTTTTGTTTAGTTTGTTTTCATTTTAAATTTCACCCAAATCAGTGCTGTAGTTATTCTATATTATATACTAGCTGCTCCGCGCGGTTTCACCCCCGTGGCTCCACCCCTGTTGGTCGTAGCGTGATGATATATAGCCTATAACCTTCCTCGATAAATGGGCTATCTAACACCGAAAGAATTTTTCAAATCGGACCAGTAGTTCCCGAGATTAGCGCGTTCAAACAAACAAACAAACAAACAAACAAACAAACAAACTCTTCAGCTTTATAATATTAGTATAGATAAGCATAACAGAGATAGACAATTTTATTGGTGAGTTAAAATATTGCATACATTAATAATATAGTTTTCTGTCGTATGATTATAGTACTGATACAGGTATTTCTTTAGAAATTTGCGGCACGAATTAAGGGGGGGGAGGGGAGGGAAAGGGAGGGGGGAGGTAAGGGGAGACCCCCTGTGATGTGGGGGGGGTGCGGAAACCCCCCCTTCTATTTTTTTTTATTTTTTTTTTGAGTTTATATTTATACTAGCTTACCGCCCGCGGCTTCGCCCGCTTTGTCTAAAACCTAATAAATTATATACTAAAACCTTCCTCTTGAATCACTCTATCTATTAAAAAAAACCGCATCAAAATCCGTTGCGTAGTTTTAAAGATTTAAGCATACAAAGGGACATAGGGAAATAGGGACAGAAAAAGCGACTTTGTTTTATACTATGTAGTGAAATGTAGTTAGAAATATATTGAAGATTATGGGCTTTCTTGACTGCTCCGGCGCTGCAGAACGTGGCGCTTGCCCCCATGTACCTCGTTGCAGGCAGGAGTCTTCACTCGCCTTCGTAGCTTCGGCTTTTTGGTCGCCTTTGGCGACCAGCCTCAGCCACTCCGGCTCGCTTGACTCTGCCTGCTCCTCAGCACACGCGGGCGCCACGCTCCTCCGCGCCTCCGACTTTTTTAATACACTCTAGTGTATGACAAACAAGTACCACGTGGAATCGGGGTGGACAGATTCGGTTCTGTTACTAACAATTTGTGTGCAATATAAATACAATAAAAAAAACATATTTTTTTTAATAATTATACATGTTTGATACAATTTACAAGGGCAATGAATGGATCAATTTTATTTTTTTCCAATCAGCGTCTCCACATATTATATTCTTTAATAATATCATCGAAGTTTGGGTGGTTATAGTTATCTTTTTTAAAAAATCTCTTTACAACACGCCACTGGGACTCAATTCTTTGAGTATGAGTCCGATCAGGGGCAACAAATGGGTTGTCTGGGTCTGAGTGATTAACTTTTTTATGAACATACCCATGTTGCCCCAATCATATACCTACTACTCGCCAATAATCCGTATGAATTGTTGTCCCTCAGCAACATGCTTTTGAATGAACTATGAAGGAACTATGGTTTTTAATGTACCTTTTTACATTTGTTATCTCTTTCAAACACAATTCTTGTAGGTAGTTTTGTCAATGTAACTCAAACAATTTTGAACATAACCTCAAAAATTAAAATTAAGATTTCTCTGTAATTACACGTTTCCGCACGAAAAGCCGCTAATGTATGTTTCAGGGCATTATTATCGATCGAAAAAAATTAAAATCACGCCGAAATTCGTGCCGCAAGTTTCTAAAGTCAACCCCTGATACATTATTATATTGTTAGGATTAAACATGTTTATAAAGAGTACATACCTTTGGTAGAGCGTCTTGTAGACGATCTTTTGAAATCCGTTCTTAATTTGAATGTTTCATAATTTTCCAATAGTGCAGTGTTAGAAATATCTCCAGGTTCATTGCAAACCTTGATTTTAATAAACGTAAGTTCTCCATCTTCACCTACGTCTGAATCCCATTCAGGAACCGAGCTATTGAATTGAACGAATGAGCATGAATTATATTAGTTAAATTAATTTAATTGTGTTAATTACAATAATTCTATGGTTTACCTATCCGAATCCGTACATTTGGAATCGCCGGACGATTCGGTCCAATCGTTGTCTGAATCGCAAGGACTCTCGTATTGAAATTTGTTTCTAAAACAACTCATTTTTTATCAAACAAGAATGAATTTTATAAACCACAGAGCAAGTAATATAGGTGTGTTATAAACCTAAAGCAAAATTGGGCATATTTTTTATGTTTCTGTCTCTTTAATTTCTGTTTACTGCACCGTGCACGTTTACCGTTTATTTTGATCTTGTGAAGTTGATGTTGATACTTGATGACCTATAGGTACATTATACCGCATTATACTCTTTGACCTTTGTTGATGACTGATGTCATTTGTCATTGTCAATAATTGTCATACAGAGCAAGTGATACTCTTTGGCAAGTGATTTCTAAAGGCAATATCTTGATTACCGGAAATGATGGACCATAATGAAAATTAATTTTCGGGCGTAGCTATAGACAAAAAGTGTACAAATGACTAGATATTAATTGATTACAATATAATAATTATAAGGAGTAAAAATAATGATGCATTGGTGTTATAAATGTGGTAAATTCTAAACGCGTACCTAAGCATAGACAAGACGCAGGTCGCATATTAATTGTCTATGTGTAAAGCGATGCGCATTGGCTTCGCGGTAGTGAATTGTAGTGAATCGAAGCACTTCAATTCGTCAATAATTTATTTCTCTCAATTAAATTGCCATGGCTTATCATGGAAAAATACTTGTAGATTAATAAATTCAACGTGTGCTAGTGAGTGAGTGTAACATATGGTTGTTTTTGGTAATTTGGACTGCAATTGAAATAATGATAACGAAAATGCAACCTCAAGCGAATGTTGCCGTGCCGCAAGCTGTCACGACTCAGCCTCAACAAATTGTGGGGGTTGCAGCTAATGCTGTGATATTAAAAATGTCTGATATACAGCAAATATCTACCGTTGGTAAGTTTTTTTAATATATTATATAATTGATATCATTGTTCATTTCAAAAGTTTTTATGCCATAAATAGTTCCTATGTCAAATCATGGTGATTACACGAGCTCTTTTTAGTACTTTACCTTTTTATTTACTTCAGATTTTGTTTTATTGTTCTGATAAAGCAGTAAATGTTATTTTCACAGGACTATTGGAGCTCGCGCATAGAGAGTACCAAGCTGGGGATTATGATAACGCTGAATTGCATTGTATGCAGTTATGGCGACAGGATGCTACAAATACTGGTGTCTTGTTACTTTTGTCTTCTATACATTTTCAATGCCGACGACTTGATAAATCGGCGCATTTCTCGACACTGGCGATCAAGCAGAACCCATTGTTAGCCGAAGCTTATAGGTAAATTTTTACTTTATTCTTGATTATTATTAAACTAGACCTTGTTCTTTTGGCATTAGTCATTACTATAATAACTCTTATAATTATACAGACTAATTTATCATTCATAACAACATGGTTTTGATGTCAAAGCCTTGACAACACATTTTTGTAGATTCTTCAATTGGGCATGATGAATTGAATTCTCAAAGAATATTAGAAAAATAAATATATCTAACTGTTGCAACTATTAAATCAACAATTTTTATGAGCATAGCAATAAAATCTAGTAAAAACTTTAAAAGTCCTCACCAAAATAGATTGTTAGTAATGACAATTTATGTCATAATATTATGGTTAATAGGGATTTATTTTTGTATCTGGCCTTGAATATAGTATGATCGTTGGCTTGATAGTTAACTTTTTTATGGGTAAAATTACTATCATTATATACCTATGAGGGTTAGTGGAAAAGTTTTGAAAAACGAAATGTTGTGATTGTGATTATATTCACAGTTATTCTGTATAAACTCTGAACACTATGCACTACTGGTAATATCACAGGATTATCACTGTTAAGAGTCCAGTGATAGTTAACTGGAATAGAAAATTAATACAATGTGAATAATCTTTACTCATATACAATACTAGCTGCGCTCCGTGGTTTCACCCGCGTAGCTCTGCTCCTGTTGGTCTTAGCGTGTTGATATATAGCTTGTAGCCTTCCTCGATGAATGGGCTATCTAACACCGATAATTTTTCAAATCGGACCAGTAGTTCCTGAGATTAGCGCGTTCAAACAAACAAACAAACTCTTCAGCTTTATAATATTAGTATAGATTTAGTCTTTAGTTTTAGTTGTATATATTATTTTAGGATAGATCATAAAAGTTAAATTCTTCCTAGCAACCTTGGGAATGTCTACAAAGAGAGGGGTCAGCTGCAAGAGGCGTTGGAGAACTACAGGCATGCTGTGCGGCTGAAGCCCGACTTCATAGATGGGTACATCAACCTGGCCGCGGCGCTGGTGGCTGCCGGAGATATGGAGCAAGCTGTGCAGGCCTACGTCACGGCTCTGCAGTACAATCCAGTGAGTATATATGTTAACTATAGTTTACTAGTTGTTATAGTTATTGCTTAATAAAGATAACAAGTATGGGTACGAAGGAAAACTGAGAGATAGCTCTGTACCTGTCAATAATTAAAAGTTTAGGGTGGTTTTGTTATACCTATAGTATGTATCTGATTTTTAGGTTGGTATGCTTCAATATACTTGTTGCAAATCTACTTCAAAATATTATTTTTATAGCAGGTAATAGGTGAGTTGCATATTAATAAGATATGTAAAAATCTGCTGCCTTCTACCTTGCAAATAAATTGATTTTGTAGTGTACACAATAGATTAACCTTTAGTATAGTCACACGAATACCATTAAGTAGGAAGTGACAGTCTTTAAATTGCCTTCCTGCTAGCATGATGTAACAATGAGAAGGGTTTGTTTATGGTCTAGTAATAATTTGGACAGATTGTTTAACTGAATACTAGCTTTTAGATAATAAATGTACCTTTGAAAATGAGATAAAAAAAATTGTGTGACCTAACATTATACAACCAAAGTAACTCTGTCTGCCTCTGTGTTTTTCTTTATTCCATTAGGTTTGAGAAATAATTAAGGCTACTTTATAATGAGCTGTGAGACGAAAGAAATGGGATAAAAGTTTATGTTATGACCTTGTCAAAAAAAACTAACATGTTACTTATTTGTAAAATAATCTGCTTTAAAAAAATTACTATGTATGTATGTATGTTTGTTACTCTTTCACACAAATACTACTGAACAGATCACAAAGAAATTTAGCACACATATAGAGAGTAACTTGGATTAACACATAGGATAGGTTTTATCCCGGAAATCCCACGGGAACGGGAACTATGCGGGTTTTTCTTTGAAAACGCGGGCGAAGCCGCGGGCGGAAAGCTAGATGTGTATGTAGTAGCAATTTACTCATTATGAAAATCTTATAATGTGCACAAATTCACACATCTATAATAGAGACAATGATAATTGGTCTATGAGTTTGCAATTTAAAACAAACCTATTCAATTTGTCTGTTACACAAGCGTTTATTTTGACATGTATTTATTTTTATCCACACTAGATTTTTATATGCCTTTAATTGGCTTTGTTAGTCACAGAGCACATTTGACCGAATGTTCAGATTTTCGCTCAAAATTTATTGACGTGCGCTGCAGTTATTTCAGCTTCTAAAATTTTCATTGCAATAAAAAAAAGTATAAAAAGTAGACAATGCGTAAGTTAAAATAACATGGTATATTCAGAATAGAAATGTTATTATAAAACTTTTGATTATTATTGGTTCATATTAAACGAAGTATTCAAGTTTTAAAGTGAACTGCGACTATTATAATCCCATTTTAACATATGTTCTCCAAAAAAAGAGGGACGCTTTCAATTCGCAGTGTATCCTTTCTTTTTAACATAAAAAGTTATATCCAGGGCTCCAGCTGTCCCTTAAGAATCTGTTCACTGATTTCAATGCACACTTTTACAAATTTCATTTTGATCCAAGCTTGACTAAGGTTATTATAGTAAATGCGCTATTATTCCGTTTCATAACGAATTCAACCGGTACCCTAGTATTTTTTTGCGAAATTTTATTAATATCCGGGTTTAAACGGAGAAAAATATAAACGTATGTAATATGTATGCGCCGCGGCCGGTGTAGTTTACTTGCATACTATTTATTAAAAAATACTTTTGTTGTTTGCATTCTGCAGGTACCTAATACCTATATGAATTATTATGTGGCTTCGTATAAATCTAAAAATCTTTGATAAATTTATTATCAACGTAATCTATGTCTTATAAATTTTCATTACGTCTGACCAAACGTTCTTGATTCATTAAGGATTCGAAACGAAACCGCTATAGGAATAAGAAAATATGTTGCTTTATTTGCCGGCAGTAAACCTAGTTCGCAATGGAACACCTAATGTAAACTTTGAAACGTTTACATTGTCTCAGTATAAATTTATCGCCATACAATATCCGTCCTTTTACAATTCCAAGCGATTGTGATCTTAGTCAACGTATTCATAAATTTCCATCAAAACATTTCCACTGGTCGCACATAATCGCCCGCTTTGAACAACAGCTCAAGGTGACATCGTTTGTGCCCTCGATGTTATATTCCGTTCATTGATCATATTATAAACTATATATACGATATATACGACACATATGAGCATATTATAGCCTTGAGCGTTGATGTAATGGAAAATAGACGAGACAATAGATGAATAGAGGTTATTATAGCCTTAATTACTATTATGTAAACATGATTATTATTTATTGTATTATATGTAGTTTATATACACCTATCATTATATCGCCAATGTTTTATCTATTCGGATTATAATACTTAAAAAATATACGATGTTTGTTACGCTTTCCCGACTGAACTGGCCGAGCGGTTGTTTTGTAATTAATTTAAACCGCCGGCAGAGAAAGGTACAAAATATGTCTGAATTTAAATCGAAGCATCAATTTTAATTAAAAAATGAATGTGCCCGATGATTTTACACAATACTTGTATTTAATAATCTACATTCTACACGATTGATGAATTGGACATCTCCCGATTTATTAAATTTTCATTGGATAAACTACACGTGGTTCGTAATACAAGTAGAAACGAAGTGTAAAGGAACTTAGAATACACAGGAAGCAATATAGGTATGTAGCTATTGTAATAAAATACACTCGCGTATAACTTTTCCAGCAATTTCCTCATTTCTCCCCTATAAAATATCCCTTGTACCGTCTAAGTTATCGTCCTATCAAATATCAAGAAATCAATATAACATAGTGAATACGATATAAACGGATTAATTTTCGTATTACATTAAAGTATTACCAAAGTAATTTTGGTTTTATAGACAAATATATTTTATTATCTTACTAGCGATAAATGAGATTTTATTCGGGTAAAGTTGTTTTGTTGTTAGTTTGCATAACAACTATGTACTTCAAATTGATCGAACTTATAGAGAGAATTGCATTAATTTATGAGTAATGGATTATCACAAATAAGATAAACATTTCCATTTGTTTATAAATATGTTACATATTTATAACAATATTCATAGTGTAATTATATTCTGATAATTTATTTCAAAATTCTGCATATTACATCTCTATACACATAATAAAAAAAAACAAATGTAGCAATTAAACGTAACCTTTACGTATAGGAAAGTATGCATTGCAAACTTCATTGAGGTGTTCGTTTAACTTCCTGTATCGTAAAAAATAGATCAATAGCTCGTCGATTAAATACATACATCTGCACACCATAAACATATACCTACATTGTCTGTTCACTAACTAAGATAAATGCCACACCCTTGAAGGTCGCAAATATAATTTCCGTGTTCTTTAATTACCCATTGGGCGATGTGCCATGTACACTTAAAACATGACAAATATATTCAGTCAAAAGTATGTGGGTTATGTTATTATTTCAATTTATATGTTTGTTTTTACTTCAATGTAAACAGCTACATGTTTTGCGTCACGTATTCGTCATCATATGGAATTTAGATTTTCTTCTTATTTTTTTTTGTTTAAAAATGTTTGTATAATATTGTTTAAATTATACATGTGCATTAAATGTACAATTGCAAAAAATTTATCAAACTTGATGGTGATTTTTTTATTTTAAAACTGAACGTCTCGACTCTAGTATGCAAATGCCTAAATACACGAGTAATATTGTTACAGGATCTTTACTGCGTTAGAAGCGACTTGGGCAATTTGCTCAAGGCCTTGGGACGACTGGACGAGGCAAAGGTAAATACAATTTTGCTCCGCTTTCTGGTTTGCTCTGAAGTTAACAGGATTCTCTGTCTCTTGCCTTTGTCTCGTTTAAAATTAGAGTACTCTCTGTGGCATCAGCGTACATTGCAATTGCGTAAAATATATTACTCTCCAACTGCATGAGCGTAGCTTACGTAATGGTTTCAACGACCGTTTCAGACTTTATTGGTTTTTAAAATGCAAACTCATTCTATTTAAGCAAACCACTGTTTAAACCATTATTGTGGCAGCGGAAAAATGCGGGAAACTACATAAACGCTTAAAATTAGTTTCCCGAATTTTTCATTAGGTACACCCCTTTCAACTGTTACAATAATGTCGAGCGACAAAAATTTGTGTTGATTTTTTGTGCATCTGCGTAAAAACCCTTAACCAATTTTCCACACAATGTTAATGCTTGTTTACATTAACATTTCAACAGAATTGTGTGTTCCTTTTGACATGATAATTTTTACATTTATAAACATTGTGTGGTAGATTGAAGATAAACGGAGAGTATTCTAATAATACGAATAAATTTAAATGTATAAAAAACTGATATAATATCCTGTTCTCTTCCAAAATAACTACTTAGTAACTTTTAATCCTGGCTTGTAGTGATCTCTTACAACATATACATTACAAAAGAGGATCAAAGGAATCAAAGTAGCGTTTTTATCATTAGTGGTTGACGTAGTAAGTTATGTTTATTTATACAATATTATTTGGTCATCCACATCATGCCTGACAACTCTGCTAATAGACAGCGTGAGCTGGCAAAGATCCTCTCAAGTCATAAAACATGTAATTTTTATACGACAATCGGCTGAACTAGTTTGACTCAAAATCGACTAATTCTGTTATATTTTCACAAGGTGTTGTCTGGTAAGACAGTAGGTGTGACTGCCGCTGTATCTAGCTGGGTTATGGTTGGTACTCCCCTCGCAATCACGCTGAGATGACAACATTCTGTGTAACGCAGGTAAAGTGTACAAGGTTTGAGAGAAATTGATATGGCAGGTTCGGACACAACGCGTGCTCTTATTGTTCATTGTCGTGATCATCCTCCATCGGTTAGGAAGTGGAAGCGTCTTCAATTTCTTCCATTTACGTTACGTTATTGTTTCGTTCGTAGCTTACTTAGATGATTTGTAGATTGGGTCGTTTGCATTTCCTACTGATGTGTCTTTGCAGTCAGCGTAGCTTCGAAACGTAGGGTGCACTTGGCGTAAATTATTTTGCGGTTGGGATTCGGTGATAATTGTTTATGTATTCTCACCCAGTCTACCAACCGCGGCTTTGGTGTAATTTTCAAATTTGGCGTAAAATATACTTCGATGTTTCATCATTGTACAATCAGTTGTGAAAAATGGAATTAACATTTTCTTTTTGTATGTTTAGGCATGTTACTTGAAAGCTATTGAAACACGACCAGACTTTGCTGTAGCATGGAGTAACTTAGGGTGCGTTTTTAACGCACAAAGTGAAATCTGGTTGGCAATCCATCATTTCGAAAAGGCTGTGGCTTTGGACCCCAATTTCTTGGATGCATACATAAACCTTGGAAATGTACTGAAGGAGGCTAGAATTTTTGACAGGTAAATATGATTCCACTTTCCTTTTTCAGAATGCTTTTGGCAGGAAACTATTTCTAATGTTTATTTTCCATTACACAGGGCAGTAGCTGCTTATTTGCGGGCGTTGAATCTATCACCTAACAATGCTGTTGTCCATGGAAACTTGGCGTGTGTGTATTATGAACAAGGTCTTATTGACTTAGCTATTGACACTTATAGAAGAGCAATTGAATTGCAACCAAATTTCCCCGATGCCTACTGTAACTTGGCGAATGCTCTCAAGGAAAAAGGCCAAGTCGTCGATGCTGAGGAATGCTACAATACGGCACTGAGACTGTGTCCATCTCATGCTGATTCTCTTAACAACTTGGCGAACATTAAACGTGAACAAGGATACATCGAAGAAGCGACTCGTTTGTACTTGAAGGCCTTAGAAGTTTTCCCAGAATTTGCTGCCGCTCACAGCAACTTGGCGTCTGTTTTACAACAACAAGGGAAACTTAATGAAGCCCTCATGCATTACAAGGAAGCAATTCGCATTCAGCCAACATTCGCTGATGCATACAGTAATATGGGCAATACGCTCAAAGAAATGCAAGACGTCGCTGGCGCCTTACAGTGTTACACAAGAGCTATTCAAATTAATCCCGCGTTCGCCGACGCTCACAGTAATCTCGCTAGTATTCACAAGGACTCAGGGAACATTCCAGAAGCCATACAGTCGTACAGGACGGCGTTGAAACTCAAACCGGACTTCCCTGACGCGTATTGCAACTTGGCGCATTGTTTGCAAATCGTGTGCGATTGGACCGATTATGAGGCGAGGATGAAGAAACTAGTTAGTATTGTAGCTGAGCAGCTCGAAAAGAATAGACTACCATCGGTACATCCGCATCACTCTATGCTGTATCCACTGACACACGATTTCAGAAAGGCTATTGCCGCCCGTCATGCCAATTTGTGTTTAGAGAAAGTGCAAGTATTGCATAAGCCTCCATACAAATTCCCTCGCGATTTGCAAGGGCGCTTGCGTATCGGATACGTTAGCAGCGATTTCGGTAATCATCCGACGTCCCATCTTATGCAATCCGTGCCCGGTCTACACGATCGCGCTAAAGTCGAGATCTTCTGTTATGCGCTCAGCCCCGACGATGGAACAACATTCCGCTCTAAAATCGCCCGGGAAGCGGAACATTTCATTGATCTATCGCAATTACCCTGTAATGGTAAAGCGGCTGATAAGATTTATGGAGATGGAATTCACATTCTCGTGAACATGAATGGATATACAAAAGGTGCTAGGAATGAAATATTCGCCCTGAGACCAGCTCCGGTTCAGGTCATGTGGTTGGGTTATCCCGGAACTAGCGGAGCGAGTTATATGGACTATTTAGTTACAGACGCCGTGACGTCACCTTTGGAATTGGCTAGTCAATATAGCGAAAAGCTCGCATACATGCCGCACACCTATTTTGTCGGTGACCATAAACAAATGTTCCCGCATTTACAAGAGAGGCTAATTCTTAGCGACAAAATTAAATCGCACAATAATTTAGGAAGTGTCGCTGATAACGTGGCTGTCATTAATGCTACTGATTTATCACCGCTAGTGGAAAATACTGACATTAAGGAGATTAAGGAAATCGTTAGAGCAGCAAGACCGGTGGAAATTTCGTTGAAGGTTGCCGAGTTGCCGACCACTACACCTATCGAAACTATGATCGCTTCAGGACAAATACAGGTAAATGCTATCAATTGAACAATTTCATGTTGTGAGTTAGAAAGAAATATATTGTTCTACAAAACAAAATTACATTTTTGCTATAACTTTAAAATATATAGTTTTAACTTTAATCTAAATTACTATCTTCTCATAAAACATTCTTATCGCGTTCATATCAATACGTAAACGAATTTCCGTAGTTTGATAAAAACATCTCTTTTAATATTTAGTTTGTATTAAATTGCTTTAAATATTAACAATTATACATTCCAGACATCCGTAAACGGGGTTATCCTGCAAAATGGTCTGGCCACAACGCAAACGAACAACAAGGCAGCAACCGGCGAAGAAGTACCACAATCCATAGTAATAACAACAAGACAACAGTACGGTTTGCCCGATGACGCAGTTGTGTATTGCAACTTCAACCAATTGTACAAGATAGACCCCCTGACGTTGCACATGTGGGTGTATATTCTGAAACATGTGCCGAATAGCGTGCTATGGCTTTTGAGGTTCCCGGCGGTTGGTGAACCGAACTTGCAAGCTACGGCACAACAATTGGGTAAGGAGACTTTTTAAATTTCTTGGGTTATTTATTATTTATAATAGGAAAATAACAATTTGA
>CAJQZM010030738.1:0-13121 GCA_907164665.1 Colias nastes | reverse complement strand
AAAAAAACAAAATTGCGTCCTCTAAAAAACGCAAGGTTAGGGCTAAAACATGTAACATTTCAATGGATCATTTTAAGTTTGTTGTTATCTTAAATAGAGAACTCGGTAAAGAGATGAATATGATCATGTTTTTTAATCAAACAATATCATCAAAAACTTTAAAAATTTGAGTATGTTATACTACATTGCGACTTTCACTGCAAATGTTATGTATTTGCGCAATAGCATAGCTTAAAACAAGTATACAAAAAAATGTGTGCATGTACTAGTGTACACACGTAAGAAGTGAAACTTCTTTATGACCTTATTTTTCAAAAAATAATTTACTATATGCAACTTTACAGAAATACGTCGAATCACGCGTGGCAGGGATAAGAAAAAGATGGCGCATAACGGAAAAATGTCACGCGTAACGAAAAAATGTTACACTACATTTTTTTCCAACCCCGATAAAGAAGTTTTATTTCAATAATAAATATTGTATTATACAATATGATAACATACCTTGTGATGTTCTGGCGCTCTGGCTGGTCGTTTGTGTGGTTCTGACGGTGGGCCTACATTGGCAGACACTTCTGGTGGACTCGCTGCCACTGGACATGGTTGTGTCTGCAATTTAGAAACATGAAAATTAATCAGTGTAAAGTACAAGTATACAAGTATATTGCAGTGAAATACAAGTAACTGAATTTTTTTTAAGCTATTGCATAGCTTCTATCGCGGGCCTTGAGCGCGGGGACCGAATCCAGAAATTCCGTAACGAAAAAACCTCACGCTCCCCACTCCGACGGGCGCGGAGGTGTAGCTTGAAGGCATAGCATGCAATAGCTTTACCGCGGCAGTCCCCGAGTGCCACACGTCTTTTTTTAATTGTAAATTATAATATATCATCTATTTACTCTCAATGCGTAATGCTTATATTGCAGATTTCTATATTGGTACAGTGAGTGTGAGAGTTCAGGTGTTATAATTGCCAGATATGACTTAGCTACTAATAATTATAATCAGTTATTTAGTAAGTACATAAAAAAATAAAAATGTATTTTTTTTATTCAAAATTTAATATTATGCATAAATAATAATTGTTATTAGTTATAATGTTGTATTCATTTTTAATATTTGATAGTAAAAGTTAAATGAATAACGTCATTGTATAAGTGTTTTATTCTTATAGTATAAATAAATAAATAAAACTATAGAGCCACTGACCGGCGGCTGAGGATTATGCGGCGCCGCTTGCATCACCTGCGCGGGCGGCACTACGGGTTGTGTGGGCGCCGCGCCCACGCCCACGACCACGGGCACGCCCACGTTCACGGCCACGCTCGCCGCGCCCACGGGCACCCCCACCGCGCCAGAGACCAGCTTGAACTCTTGACCGAACTTGCGCAGCTCCTGTAAGAGTATTATTTTATGATTGCATCTTGATGCCAGCTTGCTTGTTTTAGAAGAGTTAAAGGTACACATAATGTGACCGAAAATGAACAACTTATTTTGACAAATATCATAACAATTTGTAATAATTTATAATACTAATTCTGGTAAACATCAATTAACTGTCAAATCAATCTATTTGACAGTTAATTTATGTCAATAATGTTTTATTTTTGTCAATATTATAATTTTAAATATGTACCTGTAATTCATCTTGTCTTCTCGGTTCCCTAGGTTCTCTAGGATCCCTCGGTTCCCTAATTTCCCTTTGTTCTCTGGGATCCCGTTGTTCCCTCGGATCCCTTTGTTCCCTCGGATCTCTTTGTTCTCTCGGGTCTCTTTGTTCTCTGGGGTCCCTTTGTTCTCTGATTTCACGTTGGTCCCGCGGGTCTCTAGGTTCCCTGAGATCGCGTTGGTCTCTGGGATCCCGTTGGTCTCTCGGATCCCGTTGGTCTCTCGGATCCCGTTGGTCTCTTGGGTCCCGTTGGTCTCTAGGGTCCCGTTGGTCTCTAGGGTCCCTTTGGTCTCTAGGGTCCCTTTGGTCTCTAGGATCCCGTGGTTCCCGAGGATCTGGTGGTGCGTGCCCACGACCGCCTCGACTTGGTGGTTCTGACGCTCCGCTCTGTTTAGAAATTGTCTATTAACATGCAAGTATATAGTCATCAATTACCTATTAAAATTGTTTACAAGTTGACTTACTATTTATTAGTTTATTTTACTGTAGAATACATTTCATTAATTTTTCTAATTTATAACATGTTTCTGTTGTCAAGTTACTAGGATTTTTTTTATTAATAGTTAAATTCCAATTTAATATTTAAAAAAGTATGCTACTTATAACTTTTTTTGGGGTGTTTAAGCAGGTTGGGAACAAACTTAAATACTAAAATTCAAGGAAAATTATTTATTTCATCAAATATTTTGTACAATAGGCGTTTGTACGCGTCAAAATGGCAATCACAATTATTATTGCAACTATGAGATGTCATTATGAAAATAAAAAATTACAATACTTTTAAGGGCCGATTTTTCAATGCTTGGATAAAACTTATCCGTCCAATAAAGTATTACACGATAATATTAAAATGTCACGTAAACTGTCAAATATGGGCAATTAGAATAAGTTTTATCCAAGCATTGAAAAATCGGCCCTTAATTAACAAAAATTAGCAACAAAATTACCCAGAAATAAATCTTGTCCGTTCAAACACTATTTTCAAATGCACTTTTAAGTCACTATTTTTTTAATATTCATTCCAATATCTACCTCTACCCCTCCCTCTATAAGGTCTATAATTCGATTGATAAGAACGATTCGTCTGGTATCGATACTGATAAGAGTTATTTCGATACGGGTGGTACTGATAAGGGTGGTATTGATAACGATGGGGTGTGGTACTAACGTGGTGGTGGTGCGGCGGGAAGCCCTGCCGCGCCGGGACCGGGGTTCGAGGCTCGCCGTTCATTTTGTTGTTTGACGGCCTGTAAAATTATTAGTTTGGTTAAAGTTATGATCAAATATTGGGTAATTTTTGCGATTTTGAAAATTTTAAGAATGCAGGTTAAACAAACTCGATTTGTACAAGATTTTTTCTGTATACATTTAATTTTTTTGGGACCCTATAGCTTCCGCTGTTTGTCTGTCTCCAGACTGAATCTCATAAACCGTGAAAGCTAGAAAGCTGAAATTTTCAGAAATGATGTATTCCGTTGCCACTATAACAACAAATGCTAAAAAAAAAAAAAAATATATTAAATGTCCTAAATATTTATTTATTTATTGTAACCCAAGTAAAATATCTCATTCTTATGGTAATTTCTAGCTTCGAGAGTTGCTGAAGACAGAAAAAACTGGAGGGAGTTGCGGTAGGCCTATGCCACTAAACAAATTAGAGATATAATTTAATAATTTTGTCTTATGTATACACTTTGTAGAAAACGTTTAGGTGGAAAAATAGTAGGCTAAATAAAAAAGACGTGTGGCACTCGGGGACTGCCGCGGTAAAGCTATTGCATAGCATGCCTTCAAGCCACACCTCCGAGCCCGTCGGAGTGGGGAGCGTGAGGTTTTTTCGTTACGGAATTTCTCGATTCGGTCCCCGCGCTCAAGGCCCGCGATAGAAGCTATGCAATAGCTTAATAAAAAAATTCTAGCTTGTAAAATAATAAATAATAACACTAACGCGTGCGCATGGTGCGGGAAGGGCGGCGCGTGGTGGCCGGCCGCCTGCGCCGCGTAGCTCTTGTTGCCCGCGCTCACACCGCCCACACCGCTCACTGCCGCCGGACTCGTCACCTGTTGGATATTGTCATATGTAAATGTTTTTGTTTAAGCAAGGTTTGCAATAGTATTTATAAAAAAAGAACAAGAAACAGACTTAAATAATTTAAATTTGCATCTTTTTTGTTATCTTCGTGGTTTTTGAAGTGAAACTTTTTAAGGCGCGTTGAGAGTGAAATTTCAAGGTCGCGTTATGGAAATTACATCACGTCATGGAGGAAGGCGACGATTTTGGTATCTTTGAATCTTGGCAAAGAAGTTTCACTTCTGACACGTGTGCTCGACACATAAGCTCTTTTTTTTCTTGACTAGCGAGTATCAGGCTATCATAACGTCTCAAGAGATACGTACCGCGTGGTCAGCTGGCGGCATGATGTATTTTTATGGTATATACACATTTTTTTATTCTACATAAGGTGCCAGGCTACCATAATGTGACAAGAGATGCACATAGCACAATATGTTTGGCTAGGTGAGATGTTTATACGTTAACAATTTTTTTTCATTATTCAAGGTACCAGGCTACCATAAACTATCAAGAGTTACATACCACATGATCAGCGGGCGGCGTGAGATGGTGTCTTGGCGGTCGCGGTTCTTTGTCACGTTTGGCGCCCGGCGACCCGCCACTGCCGCCCTTCACCGGCTTGCCGGCTTGCTGCTGCTGCTGTTGATGTTACATCATTTACTTATTATTCATTTGTAAAAAAATAAAAATATTGTGTACGTATGATTTTTTATTTGATAAGTTACATATTATGCAAAATTAAATTATAACATTGACATGATTTTAAAAGAGCAACTGTTTCTTGCCGGTTCTTCTCCAAGCAGTATCTAACTGCTTTCCGAATCGGCGGTAAATGTTAAAATATGTAATGACGATTTGAAAGTGCTTTTAAAAAAGTATAATTGAATAAATAAAAGTTTGAATTTGAGTTTTCATTATTTTTAATGTTTAACATGCACTCTACTTCTTATTGTTCACCTAAAACGCACACACTCGTGAATTGATGAGTGTTATCTTGCATTTTGCGTAAAAACAATCAAAATTTAATCCACAGCTCGTCATGACGAGCAGCTGATGCGACGTTGCCGCACCGTCCATTATTGGCCAAAGCGTGTGCATGATGTTCGTATTACGTGGACAGTGGAAAATAGGCCTAATAGCAATATTTTGTTTCAAAACGTCAACTGATCCTTATAAGAGCGCATATCTTATTAATAGCAGTTTACTCTCACCCACTTTTTGAATAATGAAATATGTATCAATTTAATAACTCAGCCCCCGGAATCACAGACACAATAGAAAATCTATTGTGTCGTGGTCAGATCGGGTCGCTCGGGGCTCAATGGGTTAAAAAATAATGACATTTAAACGCATTATAAACGAGATTTATTCACTTTTCGAACACTACAGTGAACATGGTCACTGGGTCAATTTCCCCGGTTAACAATACAATACTCTAAATAAATAATACGTGCGTAAACTGAAACACAGTAAAATGAAACGTATCTATTATTTTAATAAAACATTATCCTCACCTGTCCATTCTTCCTCTTATTAGGTATGACATATTTAGGCTGTTCTTGCGGAGGGCGGAGTACAGCAGCGAACCGTTCCTCCTCATCGCCGTTCTCCAGTTCAATGCGAGCTTTATACGTCGCCGCACCTTCTATTTCCGCTGCTATCTCTTCCGCTTTGGCTTCTGCTTCCCTGGTTATTAAATAATACTACTGTAAGTTATCATGATTGTAAATTTGACCTGCTTATGAATTAGGACAATTTTAATGCTCTTGTGATTGAAAATTAGGACAATTATTTTGTTTACAAATTAGGTCAATTTATTTGCTGCTGGTTGCGTTCTGTGCACGCCGTATACCTCCTCGTTCTTGCAGAACCATGTCCTTTACAACCCAGTTATTAACGCGATA
Source organism: Colias nastes (assembly GCA_907164665.1). NCBI lineage: Eukaryota > Metazoa > Arthropoda > Insecta > Lepidoptera > Pieridae > Colias > Colias nastes. The sequence goes on along the minus strand of CAJQZM010030738.1, from coordinate 7,474 downwards.
TATTGCCAAGCGACTATCGCCCCTATAGCCCTGCACTCACCTATAGTCCTGCGTGTCTTTCCTCTGCAGTTGCAGTTACACCACCTATCTGCTAAATTTGCCAAGCCACTATCACCCCTATAGCCCTACACTTACCTATAGTCCTGCGTGTCTTTCCTCTGCAGTTGTAGTGTATATCCAGCTAGCGAGTGATCGTAAGTGCTGTGCACACCGTACACTTCTTCGTTCTTGCGGAACATGTCGTTCGCGTCCCAGCCGTTGGCTCTATCGAGGTCTAAGTCATCGAGCCGAGCGTCGCCGTTGAGTGAAGGTGAGTCGCCTGTGTCACCGTCGCAGCCGTCCCACGGCTCTAGTTGCCGCTCTTCTGCTGAACGGCCGTTGCCTGCAATGTGTCATTTAAGTATGACATTCGAGTGCAGATTTTTTGTTTAAACAGTATGCGATAGCTGGAAATTTGCTTCAGCACACATTTATCTCAGAAATACTAATTTTTTATTTAGGAATCCTACAGGTTATAAAAGATCACGCTATATACAGAGTTTCAATGAATATGTTTGCGTTTTATACGAAAAAAAAATGTCTCATCAACTCATGGATACAGCTTGTATCATATAACCATATCGCATAAACATATTTCACCAATATTTTTATATTTTATGTAATTCTATTCAATTAGTTTACCGCATGTTGAAATCAACATCTTTCCATTCTTCCATCCTTCTTGGAAATTGGAATTTATATAGTAAGCTATTAGCAAAAAACTTTTGGGAGGGTTAACGCGGTTAATAGCTCACCATTAAATTTGCTAGATATAGCGCTGTCTGTCTGGAACACGTCGTGCGTCGCATACTCGAGGTCCGAGTCTTTGGCGCGGATCGACACCACATCCTGCGGTTTAAAGATCAGCTTCTCCACCACCGAGTCCACGGCCACCACGCCCTCTTGGTCCACGCGGTGGGCTACTTCTAGTACCACCTGTAAATTTATTAAAATCTATATTAAAACTTGTAAAGAGACTCAACTGCCTACCCAAACTGAGTATGTAGAAGTGTTGAATTTATTATATTACTAGCTTTCCCCCGCGGCTTCCCCCGCTTTGTTTAAAACCTAATAAATAATGTACTAAAACCTTCCTCTTGGATCACTCAATCTAAAAAAAAGCCCGCATCAAAATCCGTTGCGTAGTTTTTACGATTTAAGCATACATAGGGACAGAGAAAGCGACTTTGCATTATACTATGTAGTGTTGAATTTATTATATTATGAAAGGGGATATATGTAAAGATTTTTAATACACTGTAACGACAATTATTATTCGGTTATCTATGACAATAAAAAATGGTACTAAAGTTCGCTAACATTAGTGTGATAGCAGGCGAGTTTCCAGAATATACTACATTGCTATGAATTAAAATAAATAAAATCCTGTTATCCGAAGTTCTTGTTAATATTATTTCTTATTTTCTCTTAGCATTATCTTTCTCTAGTTATATTATGTAGCTTTAAGTTGGACAATTTTTCACATCTATTCCATATATTTAAATCTTCCACTGTTCATAATAAGTTCCATAATAATATAATAATTATCCACCAGATATATTCGTAAAGCCGACGAACCAAAGATGCCCCTAGCAACTGACCACCATTGTACTATTTAACATTCAGTCTTTGTTTAGGCGTAGGTACCTAAATTTTCTAGGTCTCAGGTAACTTGACACTCAGCCGGCCGAATGATATATTAAGGTCACTTATTAAGTGTAGGCCCACTTTAAGGTTCGGTGAATTATACGTAAGATATGAACTGTGTGATTAAAATTTGAATAATTTGAATTAAAATTCGTCTATATGATAATTGCTAGACCCTAGTGGTAACTTAAATAAGCCTTATAAAATATTTTTTCTTACATGGATATTCTATAACGGTATAATATATTGAATACTTTGTAGGACTTCAAAATGTTCATTGAAATTTTAATAACACGAGTTTTAGAATCGAAATATCGATATAATTAATTCTTCAATAGAACTGAATAGATACCCTACTTGATTATTATGTATAATCCACGGCATGTACTTGCGATAAGGGAACAATCAGACACTACTACTGTTGCCAATGCATATGATTATAATGTTGTTATGATTACAATAAAACTATTGTTTTATGACTTTTTCAGAATTACAAATCAGTCCTTATATTACAAACCGGTTATTATTTATTACGAACATCATAAATTAATTTATTATTATTGTTTACGTGAATATCATTGCATTTAAAATATTTCAATAATAATCATGTTTGATCGGGTGGAGCAATTAACAAAAGAGAAGAAGAACCATAGTGTTGATCATATCATAAAAATGCCATTAAACCAAGAACTGCCCCTAAAAACACTTTGTCCTTACACTCATGTCAATGTGTTTCTCAAATCCTTCAGAGCATTTAGGTCATTGCCCCTTATTCCTTTTTAACAATATTCCACACTATCCGTGGCACATAAAGCGACATCTACACAAAACTAGGAAGTTCGAAAGATAAGCGGCGTGATTCATCACCGGATCACATCACACGCCGTGTTAGATTACTGCGTTGAAAATATGTCCTCCGCCCGTATTTCTATACGTTGTGTACGGTGCCTTTTGACAGGATTCATTTAAATAAATTTGTGAAAAAGTATTTGTTGAAGTGAAACTTGTCAAGACGCGTTGAGAGTAAAATTTCTAGGTCACGGCAATACCGTCACGTCATGGAGGAAGGCGACGATTGTGGTATATTTGAATCTTGCCAAAGAAGATTCCCTTCTGAGTTCTGACACGTGTGCTCGGCACACACGCTCTTTTTTTTTTGGAAATTAATATAATATGTCCTGTACAGTCGAGTACATTGTACGTGTATTTTACATTGTGATAAGCCTTAAGTAGTTGATAAGTCTGTCTTCAGACACATTTTTATTACGACAAAGGGTCAAACCCATAACTTATGTAACTATGTGTGTTTTAATTCTACTAGCTATACGAAATAAATAGTTACTTTTTCCACACCATTTCAAGAAAATTTTACCAATAGTTATTTATTACGTTAAGAATTTACTGTAAATGGGTCTAAATAGAAGGTAATCAACGGCAAAGCGATACCGAGTAGGTACCCAGCTATTCATCACCTACATTAGCACCCCATTCTATCCCTGGCAATAAACGTGAAAGTGAATACATTTGTTGTCTTTGTTTAGGTAGGAATAACGTATCGACACTGGGTACTTTTAACCGACTTTATTAAAGGAGGTTCCATGTTACAATACATATATCTACATAGTACCTATATAACTAAGTCCCTTTCCGCCGTCTGCGTTTGTGTGTTTGTATGTATAGATCTTTAAAGTCTAGCAACAGATTTTGATGGGCTTTTTTGTAAAGATAGATATTCAAGAGGAAGGTTTTAGTATATAATTTATTAGATTCAGACAAAGCCGCGGGCGAAAATAAAAATTTTTTATATACCTATTTGTAGTGGTTGATTGCTGAAAAACTACCAATTCGTCCGAGCATGGTTAAGTCTAAAAAACTACATTAATCTTTTAAATAACAAATTCCTCTTGTTTCCAAAATAACTGCGACAACTATTATTACACAAAGTAGTTGCCAATTAGTTGTGTTAACCTATGACGGGTCTTTTCGTTTGCCTCTTTTTATAACCATCTTAAATTTGGCGATATTTAGAAATGTGTCTTTTTGTATAATTTTGTTTCTTCAATCAAAAAAAAGAGCTTGTGTGCCGAGCACACGTGTAAGAAGTGAAACTTCTTTGGCAAGATTCAAAGATAACATGAAGTCGGTTAAAAATCGTCGCCTTACTCAATGACGTGACGCTCTTGCCATGATGCGACCTTGAAATTTTACTCCCAACGCGCCTAAAGAAGTTTAACTTCAAAAGAAATTCATTATGTTACATAATGTGCCAACCCCAGGTGATATTTCTTACTTCTTATCACCATCTTAATTCTACGATCTTAAGTTTGTATATTTGCGTTTCAAATCTGATATATTATTTAAACTTCTCAAGTTTCACCATAGTGACTGAATTCGAGCCGATTAGAATCGGGTCACTCATAAATATGTCATAAAACTATTTCCCATTACGACACAATGCGTAACAAAGTTGCTTTATTAGATCGTATACTTACACATAAAAATATTCTTTATTACCCGAGCACTTAAAGCTAATTTCCGATACATCTAAATATTTTTCCATTCTGTATCGATTGGAGAATTTATCGGCATTTGTTTTAAAGTTTGTGTACGCGACGTGAGAAGTGGGCAATTATTGAAATTTATAGTTTCAAGAGTACCCTTTTTGTTAGTCAACATATTGGCATTTAGAATATTTATTTTGTACATAAATAAATAAAAACCTTTAATTTTGAACTAGTTTAAACTTTTATAGTTCGAATAGGTCCAATTGAAAGTCCAGGATAAAAGAAAACCAAGCTTTCGTAAGCATAGGTTAAGTGTGATTAGGGATCATAAAACCTTAAGTAAGACTGGAATATCAATGTTAAAGTAAGCATACCTAGTATTTATTATACGACATCTTTTATTCAAAAAAAAAAAAAAACAAATGACTCGGTAGGTCATTTGCTTTAGCAATCATAACCGCTCAAGAGCATTCACAAATCTCCTTTATATATAAAGGGGATCCGAATGTATTAGTATTGTACGACTATAGTTCGAAGTCCTTTTTCCAAAGGCACTGAACCAAAATCAAGGCACGACGCACAAAGACAGATCAAGTCACTAGTGCTTGATAAAGCACCCATTTGCATATATTGTACAAAAACAGTTACGACAACACCCATTCTATGTTCTGTCTAGACATTTTTAGACAAAAAGTGAAAGCACGAACCGCCGCGGCACATAAAGACTTGTTAATATTGGAAAATCATTAGGTATGGAGCTTATAAAATGTGTGCGATGCGATTTCTGTTTTTACGACTACGTATTTCGATAAACGTATTTATTTATATAGATTGTAGTAAAAGGATTGCTAGGACGCTAATTTCTAGATTGCAAATTCAATTAAATATTTGACGAACGAAATATATACCTATATTTTTTTTTATGTAAGTCGACCATTTCTAATGTGCATAATCAGACATTTTTTATAATTAATCGATTATAAAAGCGGATGCAAATTAATTTCACAGGGATTTAATTTTGAAGGAGTAAGCAAAAATCGGTCTAGTAAAGATAAATTTCACAGTTTGTTATATTTAATTATTTATTTTATACGAATTAACAATAATTCCTCACTATATTTATTTCAAGCGAGACGTAAACATTTGCCGTACAAATTATTAATAGAAAAGCTATCAACTACCTACTTAATTATGCTAATAGAGAGAGTGACGCTAAAAATTGATAAATATTCATAAGAGAGCGATTAATCAACATTGTACTTGATTAAGACCTATCATAACATTACTATTTTAATAAACAGCTGTCCCGGCAAACGTTACTCCGGCCTTACTCTTATCACGGGGTATGAAAAATATATTTTCAGACCTACCCGATATGCAGACAATCGGTTTCAAATTTCATGAGAATCGGTCAAGCCGTTACGGAGGAGTTCAACTATACAAACACCGCGACACGAGAATTTTTTATATTGGAAAAATTTCTGTAAACGGTAACAGTATTAGAAAATTAATTTATTCTAACCTTTCGTCTGTAACACTTAAAATTACGCTCAGAGTTATTTCAAAGTAACTAGGGAATGAATTGGTTTAGATACGATTACGTATAAGGCCCTAAAGGATTTGCATAGTACCTATAAACATTAGTCTGGCCCTTCGGGAGTTCATTGATTTAAATACATAAAAGATATATTATACTTCTTGATTTGCAGTCATGTCTGAAGAAAAAAGCGGACGTTTCTCATCTAGTATTTAATGATCATTATGTTTTGTAGTGCAATCTATACTAATATTTTGTTTGTTTGTGTGAACGCGCTAATCACAGGAACTACTGGTCCGATTTGAAAAATTCTTTCGGTGTTAGATAGCCCATTCATCGAGGAAGGCTACAGGCTATATATCATCACGCTAAGACCAACAGGAGTGGAGCACTATGGGTAAAACCGCAGGGCACAGCTAGTATTCCATACAATTGAATTAAAACAATTCGAATTGGAATTTTATTATGCTTATATATGTATATTTATCAGCCATCTGGTTTCCATAACACAAGCGAAAGCTTAGTATGGGATCAGATCGTGCCGTGTGTGAAAATTGTCCTGAAATATTTATTTATTTATATTTCGATACATTATTAATTGTGACGCTCCATATATTCTGTATCCTTCAAGGCTCTTTAATGATAGTAATTTGGGGTATTACACAATTTCTGTTCTATTTTTCAGATGATATAACGTAAGATAAAACAAGATTGATGGTACAAAAAATAAGTTAACATGACGGCGTTTATACTAACAAACTTTATACATAAAAATAACTATCACAAACGCGAGACAAGTCAGATATTTATCAGTATAAATATACCCGTTTATTATGAGACTAGCTCCACCCCGCGGTTTTACCCGCATTACTCCTATTGGTCTTATCCTCGATAAATGGACGAATGGACAGTGAAATAATTTTTCAAATAGAACCCATGGTTCTTGAGAATAGCGCGTTCAAACAAACAAACTCTTCAGGTTTATAATATACCTACATTATAAGCTACATAACATAATATTATAATTGTTATTTAAGAATATGTAATACTAGCTGCGCTTCGCGGTTTTCTCAAATTAACTGGTCAAATATAATCTAGCCATGCTACTTATCTATACTAATATAATAAAGCTAAAGAGTTTGTTTGTTTGTTTGAATGAGCTAATCTCAGGAACTACTCGTCCGATTTGAAAAATTATTTAATGTCAGATAGCCCATTTATTAACGAGGCTATATACTATAATAATATAATAATAATAATATAAGCCTTTATTCAGACACAAAATATGATACATAATATTAAACACTTATTCTGACGACTCTGATGAGTCAATGACACCAACAACACGGTCTGTTTGCCCAATCCTGGCAAAGGCCTCCTCCATCTTCCTCCACTCTATTCTGTCGATAGCTTTCCTTGACCATGTTTTTCCAGCTATAGCCTTAATTTCATCCTCCCACCTTCGAAACTGCCTACCTCGTTTCCTTTTCCTATTCCTTGGGTACCAAAAGATGATATCTTTGCTCCACTTATTAATACCTCTTATTGTATGACCAGTCCATCTCCATTTAAGCTTTCTGATTCTAGTTGTTACATCTTCAATTTTAGTGCGTTTTCTGATGGTTCTGTTACTTATTCTGTCATATTTCCTTATGCTCATCATGCTCCTTTCCATTGCTGTTTGGCAGGTTGCTAGTTTCCGATTTTGTGCTTTAGTGAGCGCCCAAGTTTGGCAGCCGTAGGTTAG
>CAJQZM010030737.1:0-20859 GCA_907164665.1 Colias nastes | reverse complement strand
AGACGCGCTATTAGCATACAGAGAGCTATGTTCACGGCTAACACGTGGCCTCCATGCTGAACGTTCTGCGGCAGCCGCTAGTGCGCCGCATAGTGCCGCGTCGCACCTCTTGCGTGAACGGCATCGGTATGCGATGAAGTGCGCAGTTGAGGTAAGTTTAAAAAAAATATATAATATATAGTTAAGTACGAAAAATAAAATAAACAATCGTGTTTTGACAATTAGAACATTTGTTTTTTTAATCGTGTCGATCAATATTATATGGATACCATTGGTTTTTGTAATGTCAATAGTGTGTTGTAATTTTTTTTGCAGGAAAATTTTCAATTTTTTTTTTCGGAATGAAATGATATATCACAATGTTAATTTATAACATTTAAAGATTAAAGTACCTATTGTAAAAAAAAATTTTTTTCGATATACTAGGAGGCCAGAATAGCGCGAGTGTACGCTCTATCAGCACTAGAGTCGCTCCCCGAGCTATTGCATGCACACGGCACCGCTCACGCGCGCATTGCGGCCTGCTGGGCCGACCTGCATACTGCGCTGCGGCATAACGCTAAACCCAACCATCGATAGACAACCGTAAATATAAACGTGCATTGACAATATGCAACTAAATATTGACACAGTAAATAATTTATTAAGAAAAAAAAGTCTTGCAACAAAATAAAAATTATAAATGACAAACAAACATACAAATCTTAAAAAATTAAAATCAAAAAGTACCAGGAGATCATAATAGCGCTAGGGTCGCTCCCCGAGCTGCTGCACGCGGACGGCACAGCGTATTTTCACGCGTATCGCGGCTTGCTAAGCTGACTTGCACACAGCAATGCGGCACAATGCTAAACCCAACACTAACCATCGATAGATAATCTTGATAATAGACAAACAGACAAGAAAACAATGTATAATTTAAAAATTTTAAAAATAATTATATAAAATACAAAAGACAGTGAAACCCACTCCACACACAATCAGATCTAACCTAGCAATGGAGATTTTTTTTTTTTTTATGTCAGAGCAAGCAAAGGAGCAGGTGGGCCACCTGATGTTAAGTGGTCACCACCGCCCATAAACACTTGGAGATACGCAGTAAAAATTCTAAAATTGTAAAAATATATACCAGTGTATTTCCTAATTGTATGAGACTTATAAAAAAGCTCTTATTTTCAAATAAGTAATATATCTATACTAATATTATAAAGAGGAAATGTAATTATGTATGTATGTATGGTTTTCACGCATAAACTACTGGACCGATTTAAAAATTCTTTCACCATTAGAAAGCTGCATCTTCACTGAGCAACATAGGCTAGGTTTTATCCCGGAAATCCCACGGGAACGGGAACTATGCGGGTTTTTCTTTGAAAACGCGGGCGAGGCCGCAGGCGGAAAACTAGTGTAAGTATATTAAGGCAACGTAATTGGATATTCATGTATATTTTGGTGCTGGGAATTTAAAATAATTAAGGTATAATTCATATTAACTAAAGACAAACATTCCATTAATAATATAATAAGAAATATTACAATTTATATTTGTAAGAATGTAAAGGTGCTCGAAACTCGAATAAAATTAGGTTTAAAGAAATGGTACCTAGTATTTATAGGTAGCTAAAAGTTTGATTAATTTTCTTATCAAACAAGACAAAACATAGGTATTTTCTACAAAAAAAAGTTTCCTAATACAAATATTTAAAAAAGAAATAAATAAAAAATTCCAAGGATTTATTTATTCCAGTCTTTTAAAGAATTTTTGACGAATTAAAAAAGGCTAGCTCAGAAATTTCGTTATTCGTTCATGCTATGTGACAAAAAAATATATTTTTACAAATGTTTTTGTTTACCCCATTACTGGTATTTTTATTATTTGCATCGAATACATTTTAAGAGAATCTAAATTTATTTACCAAAATGATATTTCTGTGATATATTATGGCAATATTTAATCACTTTAGTTACATAAGTTTTAATATAATTTATACATTGTGGTGACCATATTTTGTGTATGTATTAAGAATTTATGTCATAAATAAATATTTATCTTATTGAATACTTTCTTTTATTTCATATTTCCTGTCCGTCATGCTTAATGGCGAAAATAAACATGTACCCTTCATGTACCTTTGTATTTTTGATTAGAATTTGACAAACAAATTCACGTACATAAATATTTTTAAATAATCTTTTTATGGGCCCTCTTTACAATAGGCAGCCTCTTCAGAATTATTTTATGAGAATTTATTTGAGAAACTTACTCAATCAATTATTAATGATTGAGTAAGTTTAGGAAAATGATTCCATGTATGGCATCATAATATTTAAGCATGCGTTACCTCCGTTGGTTACGTCTATTCAGCGTAAGATGTGTACCTACAATACAATTATTTTGGGATACAGCTATTAGATAATACATTAGAAAATATTTATAAATATTGTCGATTGTTTCCTTTCACATGATCTCATATGCATTCATCATTTTCTAGGAACTGATTCATTATGAATTAGTTCTTTCAACAGTCTCGTTTTGGATCTAAATGGAGATGGACGTCTTTATCTTTCTAGTGGGCTTCTGTGCAGTGTCTGGAGAATTTGTCGATGATACAAGTTATATAGAAACATTTATCAATCAAAGGGAGTCTACATTGAGTAGAAAATACCGGCCCATATATCACATTATTGCCCCAGATGGTTGGATAAGCAATCCTGCTGGTTTCACAATTTTCAAGCGACAGTATCATATATTTTATCAATATCATCCCTATAATGGAGCATGGGGTCGTATGAGTTGGGGGCACGCTATAAGTTCGGATCTAATAGAATGGGTGCATTATCCAGCAGCGTTGATACCGAAGGATTACTATGATAAACACGGCTGCCTGGCAGGAACAGCTCTTGTGCGAAAGAATTTTCTGACCCTTTTTTATACTGGTCACGTATCTGAGAAAGAAAGTATGCAGACGCAGAATGTTGCTCTCAGTGGCAACGGCTTAATCTTTCAGAAGTATCTATACAACCCACTTGTCAGGGACTCGCCGAATGGTATGGGAGAAATACGAAACCCAAAGGTATGGAGATTTAGAAATGTATGGTATATGATTGTTGGCACCACCTCAAGACAATGGAATGGCCAGTTAGTACTCTACACATCTACTGATATGTTTAATTGGAAACATAATGGAACTCTTGTTGAATCTTTCGGAGATATGGGTTACATATGGGAGAATCCTGATTTATTTGAAATAGATGGATACCATGTTCTGATCTTATCCGTGCAAGGGATCGAAGCAGATGGATACAGGTTTAGAAATCTCTATCAAAACGGTTATGTAGTTTGTTTTTTTAATTACCAGCGGGCAAGGTTTGAAGATCTCGAAGTTTCTACAGCTACCTTCTACGAGTTGGACTATGGACATGACTTTTATGGTGCAAAAACTTTGCGCGCTCCAGACGATAGAATATTAATGGTGGCCTGGCTCGGTATGTGGGAGAGTAATTTTGTCGAGTCTACTGAAGGATGGGCGAGCATGTTAACTATTATAAGGGAAGTTAATATGAATAAAGATGGGCGTCTCTTGTTGTCACCGATACGAGAAATGGTTGAGCTTAGATCCGAAGTATTAGAAAATGCCTTTTACAGTCCTGGTGAGGTATTTGACGCAGAAGCGAGGTCGTTTGAGTTAATCGCTGACTCGCGTTCGGTTGATGCTGATGTTGGGATTATTTTTGAGTGGAAGAACGAGGGCCGTTTCACGATTGGATATTCGGCAGAACATGAATATATAACCGTGGATCGTGGCGGGGTAGATGGCGTACGTCGTGCGTATTGGTCTCCCAAAGATTTCGTACATTTGAGAATTTTCGTCGATGCTAGTTCTGTAGAAGTCTTCTGTGGAGATGGAGAGGTGGTGTTTTCTAGTCGAATATATCCTAAATCTATGAGTATTAGAATAGCGGGTGAGGCTCAGCTCCATATAGTGCAATACAGGATTCGACGGAGCGTTGGTTTTGACGCAAAAGTGGCACAACGCTTTAAACAAGATCTTTTGCACAAGTACTAAATTGTTGTTAGGTACTTATACTAAATTGACGTATTTATTATTATAGGAAGGTATTATTATAAATTTCAAACGTGATTTAATGTGAACATAATAAACTAATGTAAATAAGTAAGAACCTAGTCTAGTTGTTTTCTGAATATATCTACTTATTGTAAATTATTCTGTAGTTTTATTGTAAAGAATAGAGTATAAACAGGTGAATTAAATAAAAACGCAATGTACCTAGTTACTCATTTAATAAATAAACTTTATTTAATATTAGATATAGACGTAACTCATTTCTCTCTCAATGTATTTCCCGCGTGGTCTTACACGTGCGCCTTCTCAGATTTTTTTTTGTATTAAACATATTATAACGTACGTAACGTAGGACAAACTCGTGAATAAAATAATAAGAACAGATAAAAAATTCATTATCTTGGGACGGCACCTGTCGTGCCATGACCGCCTCCCTCAGTGAGGCAGTCTTGGAAACCTTTGATAATAGTTCCTTTCTAGTAATATTATTGAAGTGAAACTTCTTTATCGAGGTTGGAAAAAATTTAGTGTAACATTTTTTCGTTACGCGTGACATTTTTCCGTTACGCGCCATCTTTTTCTTATCCCTATATACCACGCGTGATTCGACGTATTTCTGTAAAGTTGCATTTACTAATTTTTTTTTAAATAAGGTCATAAAGAAGTTTCACTTCTTACGTGTGTACAATAGTACACGCACACATTTTTTTTTTCTTTTGACTGTAATTACGTTAATTATTTATTCTATGGCTTTAGAAAGTAAAAGTAGAATCTGTTTTTTGTTAGTTAAAAATGTACTACAATTTTTTTGCAAAGATTTATAAATATCCTCATTTCTATTAATTACAAAATTTTAACAAATTTAGATTGGAAATCCCGTTTTAATAAACAAAACGAGTCGATACCCTCTTCTAAGAAAGTTGGGAATCCCTCTGGGGCTTAATGATCTAAGCTCTGGGGTAATAAGGAAAATAATGTGAGCAAAAGTTATTCAGGTAGGTAAATACTGATATTTATAATTAAATATATTTAAGCAATATGGAAAGACCACATACCTATTCAATGGAAGAAAATGTGTGCCTAGGTAGCCTTTTTTAAATAAGTACAAGGTATGTTTATAGTACTTAAACGAATATTTTTTTCTTTATCGGGGTTGGAAAAAAATTTAGTGTAACATTTTTTCGTTACGCGTGACATTTTTCCGTTACGCGCCATCTTTTTCTTATCCCTTACGTAGTATTTGTATTCTCTTTGCTTATCCCTACCACGCGTGATTCGACGTATTTCTTTAAAGTTGCATATAGCAAATTATTTTTTGAAAAATAAGGTCATAAAGAAGTTTCACTTACGTGTGTACACTAGTACACGCACACATTTTATTTTAAGTGAAACTTCTTTATCGGGGTTGGAAAAAATTTAGTGTAACATTTTTCCGTTACGCGCCATCTTGTTTTTATCCCTACCACGCGTGATTGACGTATTTCTGTAAAGTTGCATATAGTAAATTATTTTTTGAAAAATAAGGTCATAAAGAAGTTTCACTTCTTACGTGTGTACACTAGTACACGCACACATTTTTTTTATTTTTTTAGTTTTACTTGTTGGAATCGCCGCATTCCTTATTTTTGCTGATGGATTGGCCATCCATCAATAAAAAAATAATCGAATCAAATTCAAATAACGCTTAAGAACATTACTTCGTATTATTACTTATTACTTTAAGTATTATTTAATATATAATATAATAGTAGTAATTATCTACCAATAGAAGCTCCATCAAAGTCGGTCTATACTTTTCGGAGGACCAAAACAGGCCGATACAATTTTTTTAGCACGATACAGTAAATTCTTACCTACGAAAGGTATTCACCTTTCGTAGGTACCACATAAACTTTTATAATAGACAATAAATTAATTGTGTTTTATGCCGTCACCGACACTTAAATATTTGCATAATATTTGTATAGACCATGAAATCTAATCAGCTCGAAAATTTAACCTAACCTACATTTTCATATTTCTAAAAATAGGCTCGACTGACGGCTTCATACGCATCCCACAGGCCTTTCTCATTTCTTAAAAGTAACGGACACTTATTAGGCGGGAAACGGGAAAGTTTTGCGTAAACAAGACACGGGAATATTAGATAAACTATACCTTTTTATTTTATGTGTACTGTAACTTATTAACTAAATATATGAAAAAGAATTTCGACCTTATTTCTATAACGCATAAAGTTTATAGCTGTACAAACCCTATTAACATTTCATGACGTTGCGTTAGTAACCTGGTAACGTGCGCGTTGTGACGTCATTGTCCTTGATCATAGATAACGCAAATTGAAGACTGGGTAAATTTCTTTCGATTGTTAATTAAAGGGGTGCAGATGTATTTAATTATTTCGTTTGGAATGAATAGTGATGTAATTAATTTTGAAGTGAAACTTCTTTAGACAAGTTGAGAGTAAAATTTCAAGGTCACGTAATGGAGTAAGGCGACAATTTTGGTATCTTTGAATCTTGAAAGTTACACTTCTAACTTGTGTGCTCGGCACACACGCTCTTTTTTTATTTTTCTTGAAGATCAGAAAAGATATCACATTTTGTTCAGTGAAGTGTTGTAACTTGTATGACATCAGATTTACTTGAAACCTAGACTCTATACGTCGATACACCAAAACATATTAGAGGTTATATTTTAATATACAGCATACTTTTATTTAACTTTCACATATCCATACTAATATTATAAATGCGAAAGTAACTCTGTCTGTCTGTTTGTTACTCAATCACGCCTAAACTACTGAACAAATTTTCATGAAATTTGGTATGGAGATATTTTGATACCCGAGAAAGGACATAGGCTACTTTTTATCCCGGGAAAATGACGCAATCCCGAAAATCCCACGGGAACGGGACCTATGCGGGTTTTTCTTTGACTGCGCGGGCGAAGCCGGGGGCGGAAACCAAGTATAAACTAAATTCATCGTTTAGTTAGAATATTGCGTGAGGAGTATATAAATTTTTGATTTGATTTATATTGAATAGCCTAGCATTTCTGTTAAATGTTTATTCTTTGAAAATAAGTGTTGCTGTATTTGAAGATTTACCCTCATTTGTGCAAAAATAAATGAATTTATTTTTGTTAAATGATTAATTCATGTATAAGATACCATCTATATTATTTATAAACACAAGTGTTCTATTGATATTATTTATAAATTTGCATTTTTTTTATATTTTAATTCAAATGTTGATCTCTCAGAAAAGTTATTTTGGTGTGAAGTTTTTGGTAAAAGTATGTTACGCACGTGGCTACACTCAAGTTCGCATATAAGTTTACAGGCTGTCATTTGTCAGTGTCAAAACAAGAGAGTGAATGGGTAGGGCTGTCGCCTGTCGGGTTGGGGTCGAATGTGAAACGAGAAAACTTTCGAAGGTTAAAACTACTTTTATCGGAATAGTGGGAGAAATCAGAAACTTGTATTTGAAGAAGTAAAGAAGACGTGCGTTTCGCAACATATGTTTCGTGAAAAATAGTTTTCTAAATTTTTACCAGTGTTTAAAATGGCAAATGCGATTGCAGTTTTCGTGCTAACGGTATTTTGTGTTGTGTTCGTAAACACTGATGCGCCTGCTTTAAAATTTTATCAAGAAAAGGTAAGGAATTGTTTTACAAATACACTATTTTAGAATAACGCCTTTTGTAATATAGGATGAAGAGATAACACGAAAGCGATAACTAATTAATTACATTCGTTGATAATTTATTGGACTTCTCTTATCATTTGTAAGGATATTGGGTCAAAAGTTTACAAAGTAAAAATTTGTACATATAAACAATCATGATATGGTGTACAGAGTTATTAACCTAATTTAAGAAATAATTGTTTACAATACCAACAAGAAAATCAATTATTTAGCATGCTGTTGAGAAATTAATATGATCTTTTAAAATTCTTAGGCATGTAAATTTAATGAACCAATTTTTATTTCAATCTTTTCCTACTCTGACTGAGAGTATATCTAAAGTTTTTTAATAGAAGTTGTTTATAATCAGTCTAGACATTGTTGTTACTTCTAAATAAATAGTTTTCATGTAGCGATCAAATCATTTTTAAAGTAAATCAACTACTACAGACTATAATTGGCACACAGCAGTTTATATAAATTTATAAAGAATAGAAAAAATTCGATCATGAGGTGGGACTCAAACCCGCACCTTTCGCGCCATTCCGGGGCGGATGCCTGACCAACTCAGCATTATACAGAATTTTTTCTATTCTTTATAAATTTATAATTTATAAAAGTATTTGAATGCCATAAAACCAAAAATATAAATCCAACACAGCAGTTTATCAGTATCCATAAATTTGAATTAAATTTATCTCAATATTTTGATGGGATTATTTTGATGAACTCCTTGTTATCTTGCATAAATTGCATGTTAGATATTTATGTATTTAATTTAGTTAAGAATATTATTATTTATCCTTATCATGCTGGTATTATAAAGGTGAAAGTTTAAGAGGATTGAATGATGTTTGTTACTCTTGCATGCAAAAATGATTAAGTTATTGTTTCTCTTTCTGCCAATATCACTTTATGGATTATGATAATGATGATTATGTATCAGAAAAACACATAAGTTTTTGAAAAAGTATTCTCTTGGTTCAAGTGAAACTGGCACAGCTACTTGCTCACATTTTTAGGTGCTTTATTTCATTTAATTCATTTTTTTCCTTATTGACTAGACTAGTCATTTATTCTAAATAAAGTATTTCTGATAAAGTATTCATATTTTGTATAGAATTAATATTGTAAAGGTTCTCTTTACAATGTACTATTGCTAATAATAACCAAGCCTTAGAAAATATAACCTATAGATTATTATAGAATACATTCACTTGCACAAGGATATTGCCTTGGAGTATTGTCAATTCGTAGCGACTGTATAAACTGCATCATGTATAAATTATAATGAATGTTAGGAAAAATGGTGTGTGTGAAAAAATTAATACCATATCGCTCTGGCACTTCCGAATTTTTTTATCTCTCTTCAGAGTGAATCATTGACAGTTGATAATCTATATGACTATCGTGCATAATCTTAAAATCCTTTCTAATAAATCATGATTCACGTTACAACGCACCTGGGACAGGCCGTGCCGAAGCTGGGAAACAAATGATAACTACAATATCCATCGAAATTTAAAAGCTGAGCCCCAGCCGGGTCTGGTCCGTGCACGGCCGAGCCACGGCTAGGCATAAATCACGATGTAACGAAAATGCGAAATACGACTGTTGGTTTCTCCCGCCTGTATAGTTTTATATTGGATTTAATAAAATGAGTCTCTTTCGGAAATTGGAAGTCTCTTTCGAAAATTTTTAAACATTCGTTTTCGCTATTTGCTTCTTGAAATCTTGACTTGTCGATATTTTTGCCTCGCTATTTGCACGAATGTGTCAATACACCATAACGGTTCTTTTCTCCTATACTGAAGAATTATTTAAATTTTAAGCTAGTCAATGTTGACTTTGTTCCAGAACTACCACGAAGCGCAAGATTTAACAGATGGAGATATAAAAAACTTAGCAAAACTATCAGACAGGGCACATTTTAGACAAGTGCTCGATGAGATCTTGATACCGCGTGTGGTTGGTACTCCCAACCATGAGAAGGTTGGCAATTACATTGTCAACGAGATGAAGGATCTTGGCTGGGACGTCACAGAGGATGTGTTCCCGGATAAAACGCCGGTATTTGGTACTCTGAACTTCAGGAACATTATCGCCAGGTTGAACCCGAACGCTGATAGGTATTTGGTACTAGCGTGCCATTATGACAGCAAATATACGAGGGAGCATGTATTTATTGGTGAGTAGAAATTAGAATACTTATCCTTACTACTGTAATGTTATAAATGTTAAAGTGTATCTTACTTCACGTCGGAACAGAGCGGTTTTATTGCTTAATTTATGTCTGTAAAAAGTAAGGAGACAAGAGTGTTATATACTCGATATATCTAGCAATCCATTTTCTGATAAAAGTTTGTCAATTATCTGTGGATTATTACTAGATCAAGATAATAGGATATATATCAGGCCCCGAAATCACAGACACAATAGAAAATCTTTTGTGTCGTGGACCGATCGGGCCGCTTGGGGCTCAATGGGTTAATACTTTCGGGATATGGGCTACTTCTTACAGCGATGAAAGAATACATTTCCATGGGAATTTAACCGAATTTTGCCAGAGCCGCGGGTTCGCTAACTTGGTTTGCACTTTGCAGGCTGCAGGCTAGCTTCAAAATTAAAATATATACGATAAATAGATATGTGATGTTATAAATTTGTGACAAAGTAAACATATTTACATTAGAGATTTAATCGATCTCTCTTTCTTCATTGATTACAGATGTACGCACGTTTCTTAGTAATTGAGAAATGATCCACGTTTGAAAAAACGTTTAGCGATAGAATGCTCATATTTAACTCATTTAAATTTAAAATGCTAGTTGGAAAAACATCACTTAATTTTTGATTAAATTTATCCTCATTATTTAGGTTTTTAGATTTGTTAAAATTTTTCGTCATTATTATGAAAATATTTAAGTAGGTACGATATCTTCTCTATATTTTAAAAGAACTGCTTGATAACAGATAAACGTAATTCGACGAACAAAATTAAATTTGATACTAAAATAAATGAAGTTTCTGCAAGGAACCCATTTCTCATAAAAACATACTCTCTTCATACAAAGTCGGAAGTCGGAACAAACAAACAGATAAGCCTGATACTTAATTTATATAATTTAGTACAAACAAATACCTAAATATTTTATGTGGATACGATTATACGACGACTTATCGATGTAACATTTCCTTATAAGGTTAAGATGAATATTGATGAAATATAAAATAAGTTTATTTCATTTATTTTTTATTTTTTATTTAGATATTATGTTGTAGTTCAATACTTCACAATAAATCACAGTTCATTCTTTACGCAATTGCACATAAAATAAACCAATTTTATAAATTCTGTGTAGGTATACAGTAAACTATTGGACGAAAAGTATAACAACTTTAGAAAAAAAGGTCACAATTTCAACTTTGTAGAAGCACGTAGAATTTATTAAATTAGTTAGTTGACTTTACTATGCTACGGCCATTGTTAACCTTTGACCTATATAAAAGTTAAATAAATAGCTACATGTCGCTTGGGCCGTGGGCGGTAGCTTATTGTAAGTCACCTTTGACCTCGTTGTTTTGCTGCTTTTTATATGACTAGCGCAGCCTCTTCGCTTGCTGATTTAGGATCAAAGAGTGTCATTAACAGGACACATAATATCGAGTTTGTTGTGTTGTGTTGTCATTTAATTTATTGGGTAGGTTTAGAAATTAGAGATTTTAAATTTTAATTGGAGATTTATTTATATTATTTTGCTTAGATCAAAAGTTTTGTGTAATGAATTACGTAATAAATATTTCTTGAACTACCTATCTTATTAATTATAAACTTTAACAATAATAATATAGTTTTATAACAGAAAATCCTTCTAAAAACAGCACACGTACATTATTTTTTAGTTTTTGCTTAGCTCATGCCTTAGACCACGCAACTCTCACTAACTACTTTTATGACGTCTCTATTGACATACCGATTGCTATTTGCTCTGCGTGAATTCATTCGTAACGAGAAAATGTTATTTATTCGAATGATTCGATTGAACGATACATTATGATTAAGTAGAGCGATCACAATGCATCCACGTATACTTTTTTTGCTAATATTGTAAGAGAAACGAGTTGTCGTTTGTATGGGCATAAGCTTAGGACAACTTAACTGATTTTGAACACACCAAAATAAGGAAAATAAATGACGGTTTCAGAGTCAGTGGTAAATAAATAAGCTGTAGAGTTAAAACAAGATACTAAATGGAATAGGATTTTTTTTCATTTACATTCTATAGAGTATAGCCTATGTCGAAGGAAATATGACCTTGTTATCTATATTATCCGTTATTAAAATAGGTACCTACCGACATGTAAATAAGTATTTAATAGTCAGCCTAGACCTAGAGGAAAGAGCCATAGAATATACAGGGTGACTGGAAATTCGACGTGATCCTTCAAAGGGGTTATACTAGAGGTCATTTGCAACAAATTAAGTCCCGTTAACCAGGGGTCAAAAATGGATGGTTATTGAGCTTATTGAGCACCCTGTATAAGTACTCTAACGCGACAGATAGCTACAGCGCGACAGATGCTAGAGCAGATCGTAAAGGTTATCACTTTGCAATTTGCAAAGTGATACTCAAAGTACTATAATTCAAATAATGTAAACATAAACACGATATCCACTACATTCAAAGTACGATAATAATATTTAAATTTATGCTATGCATATTTGATGCCCCTATTGTTATAAAAATTAGGTACACATTCATTTGGCATCTATAGAGTTTAAAAAAATGTATTCTTTTCAAAACTCAAATCTTTACACAGTACACTATAATACAACGTAAACTAATTTAGTCATAGATAATTTAAGAACACAAAAGCATAAAGCATGCCACTCACGAACGACCTTGGTCAACAGGCGCGACGGACTCCGCGGTTCCTTGTGCCATGATGATAAACCTCGCCAAGGTCATGTCCACATTACTAGACCCCTTGAAAACAAGCTCGCCAAGCCTGATGTTCATATTCTTTGATGGGGAAGAGGCCTTCCGTCACTGGGGGCCGAAGGACTCCATTTATGGCGCAAGACATTTGGCCAGCACGTGGAATGACATGCATTACAAAGATGGCGCCAATCACTTGCAGAGAATGGTATGTTAGTTTGAACCAAGTTTGAACACGTACGATTTTTTTCTTATGGTATCTATGCGTGTTGATGATGATATTTGTTGGAAATTATCTGTTGATGTAATACTAGAATGATAACTAGATGTAGTGCATAATTATTTATTTAGTTTTATTTTAGATAAGGAAGTATTTAAATTCTATTATTGATTTATATATCTATTGTATAACTTTATTTTATTTTTTATTTATGTTTAAATATACAAAAGTTTTAATTTATGTACAGACTTCCGCAATAGAAACATATTTTAATGGTAATTAAAATAGATGAAATCGATCACGATTCACGCCAAAATTATCAAATATGTATATAATATGGTGAATAATAGTAAATTCATCTTTAGATCATGGACAATACAAAATTTAAATCAATTTCATATCATTCCCACACATATCTAAAAATTATCCCAAAACCTACAATTATTTTAAATTTTCAAGGATTTGTTATCTATTATTTATTTATTTCTTATATATTTATGTATTATTGAACAATTCCAGGATGTCCTTGTACTCCTAGACCTCCTCGGCACCCCAGACCCGGCATTCTACAGCTACTTCAAAACGACGGAGCGCTGGTACGTCCGCCTCGCAAGCGCTGAACAGCGGCTGAGCGAGTTGAAACAGCTGACTGGGTACTCGCAGGGCAAGCCGGAGCAGACGTACTTCAAACTGGCCAGCTCTGGCGCGTTTATAGAGGATGACCATGTACCGTTTATGAGGAGGGGTGAGTTATATGTTTTCAATCTTCTTATTGTTATAATAAACGCAGGTCTACCATGAAGTTTCTTACAAGAATATGTTTGAAGTAAAACGTCTTTAGGCGCGTTAAGAGTAAAATTTCAAGGTCGCGTCATTGCAATACCGTCACGTCATGGAGTAAGGCGACGATTTTGGTATCTTTGAATCTTGCCAAAGAAGTTTCACTTCTGAGTTCTGACACGTGTGCTCTTTTAAATAATTAACACAGGTCTACTATGAGGTTTCTTAGAAGAGTATTTTTTTAATTCGAAAGATTTTCCGTATAACTGGCTGTTTCTGAATTTTTATCTCAACAATTGAATGTAACTAAGTTATAAGTCTACTATAAAATGTACATTTGCGCGGCAAAAAGAGAACTAGTAAGTGTAAAGGTGGAAATTTGTATGAAAACGATTGTAATGTGAGAAGTTTACGCAAGCAAAGCTCTGACACAATTCACAAAGCTACGAAGCTAAAAATAAAAGTCACTTTGCATGCAAATGATCTCATAACTATTAAATATATGCCTTTTTTCTTATAAATTATTTTGAAAATTTATTTTAAGACAAAATGCCTATTTTTAAAGCAACATCGGTTATTTAGTTGCTTATTTGCAGCTTGTGCTATATAAATACATAAAAATCTATACGTTAGTGGGAAATCTATATCAAATGAATCGTGACAAATGTTCATCTTATCACGACACAGTCATTTGTAGCTGATGCAATGTGTAATATTTATCGACATTATGTTATCAGCGCAGAAAATTTGAGAATTCGCTATCAACAGAAGTAACATATTTTATGTAAAGTTTTTGAAGCGTTAAATAACGGTTTACGGTGTAACGGTTATTTAACTTAAGAAATGGAAAAATTTAGTGATTACAAATGCATTAAAAAAAATGGAAATTGTCTCTGGACTAACAAAAACAATTGCTATCACCTAGTTGATCTTCTGCATAATGTTATAATTACATTTTTTTAACTTTTCAGATGTAGACATCCTGCATATAATTCCAAATCCGTTCCCGAGCGTATGGCACACGGCCGATGACAACATCAACGCGCTAGACTTCAACACCATAGATAATTTAAACAAAATCCTCCGAGTATTCATCGCTGAATATCTCCATGTGAGCCCCTAGCGACGGTGGCGTTTCTTGTTATATTACCCTGTGGACTTTGATTACTCTGTGGACTATGGTAATTCTGTATGATGTTATCTGTGGACTGTGCAATTTGCCGCGAAACGGCTGTCAATTTGACGTGAATTTGAAATTGAAACATTATTTGTTTCAAAGTGTAATTGAGATTAATTCTAATATTGTTGAAGCTTATGTATATACCACTTATACACACAAAAAAACTTATGCATTCTTCTATTAAATTTTAAATTATGTACATACGACAAAAAATCATACGTACGCTCGTACGTACTCGTAAGTTTGTTGGCATTATACAAAGACGTGAGATGTACTTACATATTTTTGTGATATAAATGAAAAGAAAAGCTATAGGTATACATATACCTAAACACAAAACAAATTATCAGCAGTTTGTACTTACTTTATTAACCCAGGTTCTCTTATTTAAATAAAATCCATACATACATAATTTTTGTTAAATTACATAAAATCACAGTTATTATGAAATTATCCTCTACTAACATTAGTGTATACAAAATTTAAATTGTTGCAGCAATGATGAAAAGCTAAAGTATTGTTAAACATTCCATTATAGCTACATTCCTATAATAATTGCACATATAATTTTCTATTGTACATAAAAGTGTGTGTGAAATACGTTATGCGGTTATTATAATGCGTAAATTGAAAGGCCTTCGTGTTGATATGCTTTATTTAACATTTTTATAGCTTTCGTCTATGTAGTGATGCAACTAAAAATCATGAAATATCTAGATCAACTTTAAAGGCCTAATTAAATGAATATTACTATTTTAATAAAATATATGCTTACCTAAACATGCTATTCTAAGGTATGCGAAGCAAAGGGATAAATTGAAATTTGAATTGTAAATAAAAATCAGATTACGTTCAATTACTTAATAAATATGTAAATTTTATAAAGATTATCAAACAAAATGTTACATGCTACATGTTATTAATGTAGAAATTGCATTTTCATTAAATAACGTTGGGAAATGCCTTTACGCATCCCCCCTCGACAGTTTTACTGTCCTAGGGGGTATGTATGTCTCGCTGCGAAGCCATACCCACTAAAACCCAACGGTGGCCGTCTATCACCCTGAACGACGCACGGGGGTTAAGGGGTGTTTAGGCGGTCAGCGAAAATTCAGCTATTCGGGCCTGAGGTAAGGGGTGAGGGGGTCCGCGTTTAGTATGGAATCAACGTGCTCGAAACTAAAAATCGTAAGCGCCATTCACATTTTTATCAAAAAGTGAATGAAAATATTTAGTATTTTCTAAATCTAAAACAGTCACGAAATCGAGAAGGTAAATACCTATGTATTTGTGATTTTATACGAATTATCATCGTAAAATACGGTTGTAATGAGCATTTATAATATGATATTTTAGAGGTAACTTCAGGATTTTTTTTTATCGAGCAAAATTTTTCCAATCGTGTTTTGGAAACAGTCATCCCATCACACATACGTTCTGTAATACATATTAGAAATTTCAGTGCGAAAAAACTTCAATATTTTCAATTATAGCTCATAGAAAACAGTCCATTTTGCCGTTTTCACCTACTAAGGGCCCTTAACAGCCAAGCCTTAATTAAATTAAAACTATATACTTACCTACCTTAAAACGCAGGTATATAGTTAACGCCCACGCTTTACGTAGGAAAATAATGTAGAAAATAATGATAACTACTATTTTCGTAAAATTATTTATAAACAATCGTGTTAAGAAAAAGCACGTTAACGCTTTAAATGGAGATTGCCTTTAATTATTAGTGAATAAGAAAAATCATTTCTTGCTCTCGTATATATTAATAAAAAAAATTAATAAGTATATGATATTTTTAGATATTATAAAATTCCCAACTACATATTATTATGTTGTTCACTTTTGACATTGTTTTTGAGTTCCTACAAACGGTTGTGTTTTTTAAAATTGTATTTGTGCGGAAATTAAAACGAGCTCACGCAAAGAATATGTAACTCGTGCTTTTTAAATGTTTTACAAAGCTGCTACAAAAATATATTTTTTATTAAATTTTGTGTACTTAACTAACAATACTTTTGTTTGTATAGGTTCCTTCTTTAGTTTTAAGTAGGAACACTGAACAATTAGTAATTTATAACGTACATGAATGTATCTCTTATTAGTGTTAAAAATCAAAAAAAAAAATATTATATCGTTATTAAAAATACATTATTGAAAATGAATGTGTTTCTTTTACCGAACCCCGCACGCTCATGTGAAAAAATAATATTGCATACTACCTACCTGTTCCGTCCAACAAGCATAATATCTATTGCATATGCCATAGGCAATAGATTAATATGTGGTACGGGGTACCTATAATTCTATAACGGTGCATTTACATCAAACTAGCGAATTCTCATTCTAACCTCACTATGTCCAATAAACAGGCGTAGAGCATTCTTTCGTTGTGTTATGTGCGTTCGTAAAGATTCTATGCCATGTTCTAATACTAAACTCAGAACAACACTGAATACGACTTTTCTTTTACACTAAAAGATCGCGAAAGACTGCTCTTGCTCGAGCTCTATGTTCGTTTGATGTAAATGCACCGTAACACAACGCTACGCTACTCAGTGTTGCCACCTCGATTTTCTAAAAAGGCCAGTCAGCACTATAAAAATTTATCAAAGCGAAAATATCACTAATGATTTAGCCGCGAGCTCGAGTACCACCAGAACGCTCAAAAGTGACACTTTTTTTGGTATAATTACAATTTTGAAATATAATTACTTCGAATCCGAACATTTTGATAGGTTGACCAACCTTTATTAGCCAATCAGAACGCTCAGCGAGTAAACAAAACCTATTTTGGCATGGTAAAATGGCAAAAAATTACAAAATCGGCTCCATTTTGATTTGAAATAGGGCTAGATTACCCTTTTGGGGCTAAAAAGTTTAAAATACGGGTTGATATCCCGAAAAAGGGCTAAGGTGGCAACACTGAGTCGCTACTGAAAAATATCAGCAAAAATCTAATGAGCGGTTTTCGAGGGTCGGGGGTTAAGATTCGATGAGCATGCTCACGCGCTCGGCGGACTTTGCACACATGCGGATTTACTAATGAATACTTACTAAGTTAAAATTAAACTTTTTATGTGTTGTTTTTTTAGGGCCTTTGCAAATGTTCTCCCTTGCCAACACTAAAAAAAAAAATATACGAAATAAGGAAAATTAATCTCAAGTAAATAAAACAATTACATGTATTTCATAGTTTATTCAACAATAAAAAATGTCGTATTTCAAATACAGTTATTATTTTAAAAATTGGAAATAAACATAATTTCACTTACAGTTATATTGCATTTGAATAAGACTGAACATGTTCAAAAAAAATACGACGGGTATTATCAAGGTATTATACACTGGTAACAAAATGCATTGAAAAGATCTTTGTGACAAAAATATTAAAACTAAAATTATGCAAAAAGCAAACTTAAATAATTTAGTTATTTAACTAATTGATTGCTAAATAAATAAATAAATAACCGAAACATAATATATTGTGCCTTGGAATTTGACTTAGAGAAAAAAACATAGATATAGAAATAAAAATTAACAATAACCGTGTCTTTCACAACATAATGCATTAAATTATATCTCAATATTAATAAATGACAATAATTTAGTATTTTTATCATACACTTTTTGTTTCAAATTTAACATTTGACACCTTAAGAAACAATTCCCTTTTTTTTCGATTTTATAAGAATCTCCAATTGCTATTAATATTAACTATTGACTAATTAAATATGCTATCTAGTATTGATCCTTTGAATTTTTTCATAGCTTTTTCCTCCATTTCATTAATCTTACTATCTATATCTGTTTTATGTGAAACATTTGGCTTGATTTTCTTATCTATGTCTTCATTTTCTTTTTTTGAATCTTTAATTAATGTATCGTTTGCATTATCATTGTTTTTAATATCTCCATTAGATATTTCCTGGACTTTCATTTCAGAATTTGTAGTTACATTTTCTGCACTATCTGGCTTTAATATACTATCAGATAAATTGTTAATATTGTCTGAAGTTTCATTTAAACTTATAACTGATTTTTTATTGTCATGAATATCTGTATTGCCACTATACTTTAGAACATAATCACTTGTATCATTCGTGTCACTAAGAGATTCTCTCACACTGTTTTCTACATTTATTTCTGTGTTTACATCACTAGGCAAATTATCTTCAATTACTGGAGCCATAGTGTCCGTTTTAACTATGTTTACCGGATCATCATTTAATACTTTCGTTTCTTTATCCATAATAAAACTATCATTACTATCATATTGCAAATCAGCGAATTTATCATCAAATTCATCTTGATCCTTTGCTACAGGATTTTTATCATTTATAAATGTTTCTATATCCATTTTTGCATCATCATTTGTATC
This sequence comes from Colias nastes, assembly GCA_907164665.1. NCBI lineage: Eukaryota > Metazoa > Arthropoda > Insecta > Lepidoptera > Pieridae > Colias > Colias nastes. The sequence continues at coordinate 1,575 of CAJQZM010030737.1, read as the reverse complement.
ATGATTTTTTTCTTGATTAGAATTACCAGGTTGATTGACGTTAATGTCTTTAGGGACGACCTTTGATCGTTTTATCTTTTTCCCAGTTGCGTCTTTATTCTTCTTAGATTTTTTCGGTTGTATACAATAATCTTCATCATTGTTAATCTAAACAATGTGAACAAACATAGTAATATTAAATTAACATGATTATAAATACAGGGTTATTCAGAAGGTTATTAATACTAAAAGATTTCTACTTATATAATAAAAAATGTGATAGATATTACATAATATGCCCAACAGTTCCTATATTTTTTTATATAAGTCTTTTTCAATTTAACAAAGAAGTAGTAAATAAAATTTATGTCATACCTGTTGATCAGGCATAGATATTCTAGATCTTCTCAACACAATATTTTCCAACTGAGCATCCAGTAATATTTGTTTCTTGAAGTCACCTTTATCATGGTCAAAATTCATCTTTTCTTTAGGATTAATCCACTTATAGATTGAGGATAGGAAAGGGAGGTCTTTCTGCAATACAAAAATAAAATTATGTAGGTCTGTGATATGGGACACATGGTCAAAGGAAATTCGCATGGCAATGAGATGTTTAGCCATATTACTATATTGCGTCACAAAAAACACAAACAAACATACATTTCGCATTCACAAAAATAGAGTAAGGATAGCTTAGTAAATTTTTTTGAAGTGAAACTTCTTTAGGCGTGTTGAGAGTAAAATTTCAGAGTCGCATCATGACAATACCGTCAGGTCATTTAGCAAAGCGACGATTTTGGTATCTTTAAATATGGCCAAAGAAGTTTCACTTCTGACACGTGCGCTTGGCACACACGCTCTTTTTTATCATCATTTTATTCTTATAACTGTTATAGGGTTTTTCTTCCTTAGCCTTCTTCTGTGTATGATTTATCAGTAATTAAATTCTAAAGCATTACAGTAAAAATGAGTGACTACATTTGGCTGATGACTCAAAAATGTTATTAATTAGTAATAAAAAAATATATACAGTAGTTAATGATAATTATTGCAAAAAGCATAAAAATAAAAGAAAATCATAGGTACCTATCATAAAAAACATAACAATAATTATACAAATCGCACAATGCCTCATATTATACAGCTAGACAAAAGAAAGATATACTATAATATAAATACATACCATAACATCAGTAGAAGTTGCCCAAATATAAAAATCGACACTAGAAAATTGCGGTAAACCCTCAAAATCATCATCTTTATGTACGAGTATGCTCCAACTTCGACGAGTGAATGATACCAGGTCTGACATAGATTTTATAAATATTTGCTTCTTTAATAATGCCTTCGTTGGTTCAAATGCAATCTCATCTGAGAAAATAATTATTACGACATTTATGATCAATTGCTCTGAACAACCTATGTATAAGTAAAAATAATAAAAAAACGGCCTTTAAATCTCTATTTCAAAATAATATAGCTGTTTATATTTTATCAATAAAAAAACTGCAATAATACAATATTGTGTGCTAATACAAAATAAAAGCAAATACAAGATTATAGTCTATCACAGTGAGACTATTAATTTTTTAA
>CAJQZM010030735.1:2851-28943 GCA_907164665.1 Colias nastes | reverse complement strand
TACTATGAATTGGGAGCTGAAGTGTAGCAGTTTAAGAGTTGACAGATCTTTCTTTTCTTCTTTTTTTTTTTCTTCTCTTTTTCTTTTTTTGTTAATTTCTTTATTCCTTATATGTTTTTCCGCAGGTGAACCGGCCGCTGAGCATGAAGAAGGATGGCATCCAGACGCGCAAGCGCAAGCCCAAGAGCATGGGCGGGCACAGCGGCGTGGCGCGGCCCGGCGCACTGTCAGGTGGGTACTAGTCGCGTAGAGCCCCCAGAGTGTGGCCTTCGCTAACCGCTCGCGCTGTGTGTCCGCAGTGGAGGCACACTCGCTCTCGCACAAGGTGCTGCCTCCGCTGTACGCCGCCGTGGAGGGCGCCGCGCCGCTGCTGCTGCTGCCCGCCCGCTCCGACATGTAAGTACCGCCCGCCCGTCCCGCTGCCTTCTGCTCGCTAACTATCCTCCGACTGTGTTTCCCCTCTCTCTATTGGAGCAATTCCACTCTGTTATCTACTTTCAAATTATACTTATTATAAAATTAATTAACATATTCACGAGTTATTAACGTATTTTCAAGCATATCCTGCACGATTCAAACTAATGGCTTACCTAATTACTGATCGCCTGGCTGTGTGATGTGTCGCACTGTTTGCACACAATAGCGCTATCTCAAGGTTTACTGCGGCTTACAGCACTCGAGTATGGCCGGTTGTGATCCACCGTCGCGACGTAACGTGTGTCTGCTTGCAGGGTACCAGCGCTAGAGCGCGCCGCTCCGCAGTACCGCCCGCCCTAACCGCTCGAGCCGCGCCCTATCGTGCTAACGGCACCTGACAACTGCGCGGGTTCACTGTACACTTTAGTGTACCAGTCACAAGAACATTGCTCAATAATTAACAATTAACATTATCATTTGTAATGGTATAAGTATTCTCGAAAATAGGTTTGTAAAATAATAGCCGACATAATTCGTATATTTTGATATAATATTTTATCTACTGAATCGATTTCAATGAATAAGTATTTTAATTTGTGCTACGTAGTAAAATTGCTCTCCAATAATAGATAATAAAAGAAGATGAAGATAAAAACTCTTCCTTGACTCTGAAGTCGGTTGTTAGCTCTGAATTGTTTAAACCTGAATTATTTTAAGACAACTAGAGTAAATATAGGTAGGTACTGTAAGTATATATGAGTATACCGCTCAGTAGATACGAAACCAAATATGTATTTAAGTAACTACGATGTAAATTATGTCACTATCAGTGCAATTTGTAATTTTATAATGTAAATACATTACTATCTTAATCCCAAAAGCCAAAGATAACACCTACACCAAATTGAGACCAAACGTACCCACGAACACGACGGCTAAAGATTATCACAAGAATATGTAGATATTAATTAAGTAGTATTATTACGCTGTTTATTAAAATTTTTTATACATATATTTATTTTTGCAGAAACTAATTTGACTAATATACGAATAAAGTCTTTTATTTGGTTTGTATACTTAGTGATTACATTTTAGAGAGTAAGATCAAATAAATTACAAAACGAGGCCATTCTGCCGCTGCGCTATGTAAATTGAAATAATTGTAGTTGTATACCTTTGTAGATAAGTTACAATTAAGATTTAGGCATAAGAATATAGTTAGAGGAAATTTTATACCTAAAGGGGATGTATCATGTAGATAGTATAACAAAATAAATAATTTATTAAAGAAGTTGTTTTATCGATAGAGTTTTGGATTAACCAAAAATTATAATACAAATAAATGATTTATAAAATAATAATGAATAATAATTTGTGACGAATTTATTTTAATAATTATTATAATAGTGGGAGAGAGACGAGAGTGATGAGTGAGTCGTGTGAGTGAAAGTTAATATTATACGTGCATTTATTTATGTTAAATAAATTGTAAATTATTTTTAATACATAGTGTTAAGATAATGAAAGTTTTATAATAAATCTCTTGCCATAGGACATTTGTTTTACTTATACTTACGACAGTAATTATTTAAGAGGTTATATATTATGTGCAGTTTTCTAATATAGTTAATGTGTTTATGCCCTACACGTATTAGGTACCAGGTTATATTATAGATAAAAGTAAAAGATTTTTCAAATGTCGACGACTTTTTGTTTAAAATATCAATTATTATAAACAGTTTTAATTTAAATTAATCTTCCTATTTAAGGTACCTAATTAAACCAAAGTTTTACAAATTATAAAAAATGCATTTTATTTTTTCTGTGAAAAGAAGCACACATAATTTTTCTTTGAAATATTGTGATAAAAAATTTATGAGTATTGAGATCCCCTTCAAACTTTTATTTGAATGTGCTTTCATAAAGATCTAGAGCTAGGCTACCCTAGTATAACCTAAACATTAGTAGGTAGGTGTAAGGCTACCCTAATCTGATAACTAAACATTAGTAGGTTATATTATAGTAGTTATATAGGATATCTATAACAAATTTTGTAATAAAATAATGATAATGCCAATATGCACTATCTACATAATACCTATCCTTTCTTTATCGAAAGTCATGACTAATCATTATGAGAAATAATTCATTGGTAATTTCTACACCATACAGGTAAAAATTGGAACCTATGAGAAAACTTAAAAATTTTACAAAAATGTTGATAAGAAAAATTTTAAGCGATAAATCATAGACTAGAAATAAATATAGTACTTAATACTTATACATACTTAATTAATATAGTAATATAAATATAGTAGGTACTACGTACATATTATATTTATATTACTATATTAATTACGTATTGTACATACAGTTATAATATTACAAACAAACAAACAAACAAAAATACTTTATTGTGCACCAGGACATAAAAATTATAAAAGCAAATATACAAAATCTTATGTATCTTCATGATATTATCTAAGTCTATGGTTCAAAACGGCTTCACAGATTTTGATTATTTTTGGTTTGATAGATTTGTATACACTTTAATTAGGAACTTCACACAAAGATTCAGGATTCAGGATTCTTGCTAGTATAATTAAATTTTTCATTATAATAATTAAGCACGTTTCGTCATAGTAGCGCCACCTATGAATTACACGTGTAAATAAAAATTGTTTACAAAAATCGGTTATAGGTGGCGCTGTAACAAAAAGGACAGTAAAGTAGTAATAATTTTGAAACGATACGTCTGCTGACTTTAAAATATAATTTTAATAATTAAGCCTTTTTAAAATATAATTGATGTTTAATTCATAACAACTAAAACATGCTATTCGATAATACAACTTCATAGAGTTTTACACGCATTTCAATAGATGGCGCTAATGATTCGTAAACTTAATTCTCGTCGGCGCTACAATAATTAATATTACTAACAGCCAATGCTTACAGCAAGATTTCTAAGAACATTGTATTTATATTTTACATGTAGGTAATGTCAGTTTCCTACTTTGTCATTTATAGTCAATTTAACGATAGGAGACGATAATATAATGATACATCTCAGGGTTTACGCGAGGATGTAGAGCCGACCGCATAATATGAAACTGAATTAACTCTCACAACTATAAATACCTACCTACATGATAATTTATGTACCTACCTTTGAGCAGAAACAAAGTATGTAGATCCTTCGCTTAAACTCTAGGTAACTCTATTCTTTACCTACCTTATTGAATTCAATCCATTACGTACGTACGTAAAAATTAAAATCCATTACGTAAAAAATAAAGTTTTTCTACATAATAAATAATAATTTAGGTACCTATTCCCTACGCACCTAAATATCATTGGCGATATCTCTCTACGAACAAGAACTTTTGGTAGGTAGGCATATGACGGAGACCTTATTTACAGAGGAGAATCAGTTTATACATATATACTCAGGGAAAGGACCTGATGAGGTGTAGAGTCGGACTCCTGATGCCCAGTGAGCAGAGGACAACCGACTAAACTTCTCTGTGTTCCTTCGAGAAGCTTTCAGTGGCTGGTAGGGTAGACTGGGTACGGTAGTGACAATTTTAGTTTGTCCGCCTATATTTTTTAAATTATGCTAATAATCTGAACAAAAACTGTATTATAATGTAGTATATTCATTGGTTAACGACTAAATGTTACAACTTTAGGCCTAAATCAAATAGTTAAATTATGAAAAATATTTATTTAAACAAAGGAAGATTGTCACAATCGACCACATCCCAGGGGCGGTTGTGACAGTACTGGGGGTCAATAGTGACAGTATGAAAATTTTGTGAAATGATTACACAACAGGATAGAAATGCTCTAAATGATCATGAAATACTTTTTCATGACTTTACTTATTACTTACATTGCAAGAAATATTTATTTTTTATAATAATATGACTCATTTAACAAAAATTACTTTCCTTACAAAAGTGATAAAATCTGGTAACAGTTTAATCTTTCACAACTTTCAAGGCACTAAGTATAGTATCTTTAGATATATTATGAGTCTTCATTAATACTGACTTTCTATAATAGTCCTCATTAAAAATTAGTTAAAATTACAATACTTATCAAAGAAATGTCAATCACATTCATAATCACAATAAAACTTATGTTTGTAGGAACTCTACTTTACTTTGAAACAAAACTCCAAACGTAATAAAAGTGCTCATCTTCAAATAAAAAATAAAAATATTCTCATGGTATCTTTCAAACAAAAAAAAAACAAAAATATTCTCATAGTAAAGTAGCAGCTATGCGAAAGTCTATCAAAATAAGTAGGTAATAATCTGCAGCACTGCGCAAAGAAGTCCTGCGTTTTACTTCATCATACGCATCTTCGTACTGCAACACGGTACACGGTACACTCTTTGAGTTTTTCTGATGCGATTTCTAGGCATCTAAAGCAAAAACAACAGATTTTACTTATGTCACAACCGTACCCGGTTAAAGTGTCACAACCGTTACCAGAGACTGTTTTTATAAAAATACAATCACCACGCCAACACAAAATAACCTACAATAAATGTAATTATTGATATTAAACCGCTAATATGTGACTTATATCGATGAATAACACTCAATACCCTATCAGCATAGATATTACAGTAATTTGGAAATGAAAATGAACGAAAAAACTTACTTTTTGGCGGATAAAATCAAAATGGGCTTCTGCTCACGTACTCACTGCGCGGAAAATGATGCGAAACAGGTTGAGACGAGCAAGCCGCTCCTCTTTCCCTTGCATCACCTTTTTTTTTTTTTTTTTCAAGTGGGGAAATCTTGCCTAAGATACCCACGGCTCCCGGGGAAGGAGCCGTGGGTTATGTCGGATTCCTACCGACTAAAACCCCACCGTGTACCAACGCGCTGCTTTAGACGGGATGCGGGTACACATTCGCAATCTTCCGCATGTCCCGCCCAGCAGTTGCCCGTTTCCAGGCCCTCCGCCACTTGCCCGTTTCCAGGCCCTCCACCAAATGCCCACCCCGGGGCGGCGCAAGCTGTACACGAGCTCACGCCACCCGCTCGCCGATGATGGATTGTTCCCCGTTCCATCATCGGCGTTCCCCAAACCCTCGACCCCAGCACCGACCGGCCGAAGGGCGCGCGCCGAAAGGCCCTCCGAAACGTGATTCACGCGTCGAAGGACCCTCCGGCGCACTTTTATAGAGGTTTCCCTCGCAGCCCCCACCTCACACCAGAGGTGGCGGCCCTCGGTCCGGCCCCACGGACCGGATTACGAGTTGGCAGACGGCTGTCTCAGGACAGCCGCCGCCCTACACCCACCTACAGGAGTCACCGCGTGTCACAAAAGTGACGCGTCGGGATCCCGCCCCCTGTTTTGTTGGTAGTTAGACTACCAACAAAAAACAACGCGCGCAGCCTCTGGCCGCCATCCACCGCCGCAAAGCGCAGCCCCCTGCCAGTCGGTCGGAACGAGACCCAAACGAGCCCCGATCGACCTTCCAACCCCGTTTTGCCCAGCCAAATTGCCAGGCCGCGACCACTAGCCGCCATCCCTCGCCGTACCACAACGGCACCTGAGCCAATCCTGGCCCCCCGGAGGATCCTAGCCAGCTAGCCAGCCATCCAGCCAGCCAGCCAGCCAGCCGGACAACCAGCCGGTGACAGCATGCCAGCCAGCCGCCGTCCAAAGCAGCCAGCCAGCCAACCGGTGGAGCAGCCGGTTTCAGCCAGCCTGCCAGCCGGCCCCCTAGCCAGCCAGCGAGGCAACCGGTGTGACCAGCCGGTTCCAGCCAGCCCGGCCAGCCGGCCTTCAAGCCAGCCCGCCAGCTATATGGATCCCTGGCCGTCGAACCAATCGTGTCGTCAGACGACAGACCGGCCTTTCAGCCCCTCCGCGTCCAATTAGCTTCACTCAGAGCACACGAGGGCACTCCAAGCTACTGAGCCCCCCCGGCCACGACAAGGCTTGGAACTGATGGGGGGGTCCCTTGCATCACCTCTGCTATTCCCTATATTTTCAAAAATATGACGACTGTCACTACCGGGACCTGCCACAACCGTATACCCAGTCTACCCTACTTGGCAGGCTGGTAAATATCATTACGCTGGTTATTAGTCGTTGGCTGTCAGAAGGAGATTTTTTTTTTCAGGGAATCGATCGATCCCTTACCAGCATTAAAGCTAAAGATCAAAGGAAATAATATGAAAACAGTTAATATAATTTCAGGCAACATTGCCCGGGTATTGTAAAAATAAAATGATTCTAAAAGTAATATACCTACCTATATCACATCACATATATACCTATTGTTAATTTCCTATTAATATCTGCGTGGTGATAAACATCCTGAAATCATGATTATATTGTAGGTACCTATTTTAAAATGTTCAGTCTTGTGTTTATGCTGCACCCAACTTAGGCAATTAGGTTATTTGTTTCATTGGTAAACCTCCGTATTATCACGTTCGTCCCATATTATGATTTATTGTCTATTTTTCTCTATCATTATCACTAGTTGGTAACAAAATGAGCTGAATACTGAATTTATTTAGGTACATTGCGTACAAAATTGGTGGGACGCAGGACGCAACTGAAAAACGAAAACATTACTTTTTCTTTCATTATACAGGGTGTCCCACTGTTGGTAGGTATACTAAGCTCAAAGGAGGTTATAGTTTTGCATACGCTGAGTACGTAAAAAATACTTATAAAATTCCAGACGCATTTTTTTTTTCAAATAGATCATCATCATCATCATCAGCCCATATACGTTCCCACTGCTGGGACACGGGCCTCCTATGAGGGTACAGGCCATAATCCACCACGCTGGCCAAGTGCGTGTTGGCGGATGACACATGTCGTCGAACTTTTTAATTCTTCGACATGTCGGTTTCCTCACGATGTTTTCCTTCACCGTTCGAGCAGTGGTGATGTTACAACATGCGCAGATAAATTGAAAAATCAATTTATTTCCTGCGCGCTCGCCTGGTCTCGAACCCCGGACTTATCGATTCGAAGTCCGAGGTCTCACCACTGAGCCACCACTGCTCTATCAAATAGATGAATTCTTAAAACTCTATGTGTACACCCATAACAACCATCCGCCCAACTTTGCCACCAGCACGTGAGCAATTGTTTAAGATTATGTTTTCATAGACAAAATGCTCACATTAGAGAAGCGGTATATGCCGGTTGCGCGAAGCTAGAGAAGAAAACATGGATTTTCAGGAAAAATTTAGCAAAAAATTGTTGACGTAATTTTGATGTAAATTAAGTATTTTTTACCTGATCAGTGTATGCAAAACTACAAGTCCCTTCGCGCTTAGTATACCAATAGTGGGACACCCTGTATAGAAAACCACATCTTGTCTATTTATGGTAGATTCCAACCGTCACTCTGGTATAGGTACCTAATAATAAAGTAACAACATAATATTAGTATAATGCGTTTGTGCGACAAAGTTTCAGTGGAGTCACACCTTTACAGATCCACAATCTCCTGAGGCGTGAGTTAAATCATTTTGATGAATGACTCTGCTCTTAAACCTAAATACGGAATGTTTATTACGAAAAACCTTTTAATTTGTGTGATAACATTTATTTCCCATAAAGATGCAATTAAATTTATTGATATTCTCGTTGATAGAGCGAAATTATAAGTTTCCTCTGAACGTCACACAGGAGTAAAGATAATACTAAATACTCGGTTTAAATATAGCTTAGAATTATAGTCATAATCTAACTAATAATAAAATAAATATAATAAAAACGTCATAAAATATAGGTATCTAATTTTTATCGCATTTTTATTAACTAGGTACCTACTTATTTAATCATATCATAACTAGGCATTTATAGTTTTATAAGGTTTTATGAATGAATTTATTACTTTTTAGGATTGTAGTTACATGGCATACCGAGATATAAAAAAAGAAAAACGAAAGAATTGCTATAAATTTCCCTACAATAAGAAGATAGGAAGGTATCATAGTTTTCGATGGGCTGAAAACCGAATATACTTATCTACCTAATGTAAAAATAAAGTTATTAATTTTTGAATTTTGAACATTTTTTAAAACATTGTTTCTTTAAAACAATGTGCAAATACATAAACGCTCTTTTTTCTGAGATTGATTGATTTAGCTTATCGTAATAATCGTAAGTTATATAACACGATGACTTATAAAAATAAATAATATCTTAGATATAACTTTACATAAAATGATTCGACTAAAGTTGCTTTTATCTACCTCCTTCGATCTGGTTTCCTCAATCCAATGGAAAAGAGGATTTAATTAACTTAATCGTATTTATATTATGCTATAAAAATATAAACTGACATTCATTTAATTATAAAGAAATCAAACTTAATTTCAAATATTTTTTTTTAAACTTGGTAACTTTTTAATATGTATCTACTCAATTGTCCGCATAAATATTGGCATTATAATATCAATTATCTCATAAATATATTATATTAAATCACGTGGCAATATGGCGACCCCATTAAATTCCGACACTTAACAGAATTTGATAAAATTTTGTTGTACCTACATACCTACTGTGGGCTGGACCGAAACATCCTATTTCTATTATTTTATTAATCTTAAATAAATCGCTTTAACCTTGAAATATAAATAACTTTCCGTGTCGCTTTTTTCGTAGAAGATTGAGCAACATGTCGTCAATAGATACTTAACTGATTTTTTAAACTTTTCAGTATCAGTTTTATACTTATTTGTATTGTAGGTACCATATAGCCTGTGAGTTTATGAAATATAATACTGTACTTTATTCATTACTTCATGTTTTTTTAATTTTAAGATACGTTATCTTCGTATCTTAAAATTTAAATTTTTGCTCTCCTTTTTTCTTCAAATACCTACTTACAGATTTTTTTTTATTCGAATTGTCAGGATTAAGTCAAATCACGTAAAAAGCCTTCATAAAATGTAAATGATAAGTAATAGAACACGAGTCACATAACACGAAGCGGCGGGAATATCTAAATACCATTTACAAAGCGCTAATTCGCGATACACAATCTTAGCGACGGATTACGTATCGCACAAACGAATCACAGGCTTTCCTGTTGCGCTTATGTCATCCTGTACATATTGTACCTACGTTAGAAATTAATAAGAAACGGAAAATATTAATATGTTGTAGTCTGTAGATAAGAAAATTACTTTAGTATGCTTGAAATGTTAAGCTCTGATGCAGCGACGGACTACGGCCTGCCGTGATTTACTGTATGTAGAGTCTACAAATAAATTTTTTATTAGTGATAGGTATAGCATTCGCTACGCGACGTGACGCCGATCTCCTGTAAGGTTGGGGTACCTTTCCCGGTGCCAGCTGGCCGAATTCATACCGAAGCGATTCGTGTCGACTTCCATATTAAAATTTTGAGTGTCGAGTGACTTATATACAACATTTTGGGTTTTCTCACAGTTTGATTGCATTTTTATGTAAAAATTGTTCAACAAATAGCGTAGCTGTGTCTACGTGACTTGAGTAATTTAAATTTAGTCAAAATTTCGATTTAAAACCTGCTCAACTTGACGAACAGCATTTTTAAATAGGTGCCATGTTCATTATCAACTCTATTTTATGAATAGTTAGGCATCAGCCAGGCTGCAGGCAATTCATAGAATGTTAAGGATAGGTACTGTTGGATATCATTCAGCCAGGTCAATGTAAATCAAATTTAAACACTTCCATAGTTTCACATTATCCTGCATTAATCATCATTCATAGATAGAGACATATTCGATTGAACCTATGTTTAAGCCGTCGCTAATAATTGTCACAATATTAATCCATAGTCATGATCAAAAGTGACGATGTTACTGCAAACTTCAATTAAATATTTAACACTATCAGGTCGGAAAGAAGATTCTGTGATATTCATAGTAAATTATAAATTTGATGTACATAGGTAATATCGATGTTTACAAATACAAAGCATTTTATACAATTAAAAGAGCCTGTTGTAAGAATAAATAAAGATATTAGATAGAGTCATATTATTCGCCGAAAAACGAACAAACAGTACCTACTTACTTATATTGAAACTTTACAACATCGACATGAATTTATATCTATACTAATATTATAAAGAGGAAAGGTTTGATTTTTTGTTTGTTTGTTTGTATGAATTGAATAGGCTCATAAACTACTGGACCGATTTTAAAAATTCTTTCACCATTCGAAAGCTACATTATCCACGAGTAACATAGGCTAGGTTTTATCCCGGAAATCCCACGGGAACGGGAACTATGCGGGTTTTTCTTTGAAAACGCGGGCGAAGCCGCAGGCGGAATGCTAGTTTATTAATAATGACATTAATAATTGTAGGTATAGGCAAACTAAAATTTGTAATTACACCTTTGTTTTTAAGGGTCACCATTCATGCACCAATTCATAATAATTAAGACACTTTTTAGCGTGTCACGTTCACGTTTATTAAAATCTAATTTGCAGATTATATCCAACGCTCTTTTCTATTTTCCATTGTTTGTACCTAAGTGAAGTACTAAGGTAAGTCTTCATTCATCACTAACATTACTAAGTGGGTATCGGATTGTCTGATCTGTTATTTTTTTATATGGCTTGAAACGGGTTATATTACAATACAACAATTATTTTTCCATATTTTTTATTTTTATTTTACCACTTTGGCTTTATATTTACACATTGAAATAATATTTTTTTTGTTTTAAAATCTGTTTAAAATTTGTTTAAAAATCTTTATAAATAATAGAAAGATTTGCTGGAAAACAACAACGATTGACCGTTAAAATAAAATAGTTGTAAAAATACCGTATCGAAAAATGTTATGCAAGAATTTTGAGAATATTCAAAATGAATGGAGAGGTTCACAACGATCACGACATCGGTTAACATAATGATTAACGTTAAATTAATAATTTTATAACCTCAATGATCAAATGATCTGATTATTTGTCCTAAAAATGCAGACACTTAACGTTGGAAGGGTCCGAGTGATAAGCAGATGGTAGGAGCCGACTCGGACGTTCATTAGCTCGCATTGATATATTATACTTACACACGTATCGACTAAATTGTCCTCACGATAAGTGGGCGGGCGAGCGACGCAGCGCGCGCACGCAACAACGAGATTAGCGCACGGGAAAAGCGATCAAATATCGATACGGGGAGCGATCTGATCGGCCTGATCGGAATCGCAGTTACGACGCTCCGCACAGAGCTGCACCGCGCGCTGCACGCGGTAGACGGGCCTAAATCATTGGAACATCAAAGGGAAAGTGGACTCTATACCAGCAGTTGTAAGAAGAGATTGCGTCGAGCGGCGGCGGCGGTTGGTACGTGCGGGCCGGGCGCGGCGCCCGCGAAGGGCTAATGTGTAAGCGTTGTCGCGGGCGCGCCACTAATGCGGCCGGCGCCGGCGCCTGCCTAAAACGAACTCTACGACATTCCTGCGTTTAGTTCGCTTTATTCCTTTTTTTATCTCGAAATAATAGAATAGGTACAAAGCAGCCGCACTTATCGCAGCTTCGATTTATTAAAGCAAGCCGTTACTATGCTTAGACAAAATATTGGATTTCGATGAGGCTTTGGTGGTTGCGACATTCGTTCGATAGATTACAACTGTTTTTATATTATATGCTCCGACTCCCACTCGGTCTATAGTGTTTGTTTTGATGCCTGACCAGTTTAAACACACACCAAGTGTATTTACCATTTAACAATTACATACCTACCCACTATCATTAAGAATCAAAAAGTACAATTACAATCTGAATAAGATCCGTGCCTGAAAAATTGAAACTACTCTAGTTGTGAAATTGAGCCAGGGAACTGAAAAACCTTAAACCATTAACCTGACACTAGAGCAGGGCCGTCTTAGACTATGCCGGGGCCCTTGGGCACACAAGAGTTTGATTTCTTTATGTTTCAAAGGGCCCCCCTTTGAAACATAAAGAAATCAAACTAGGTATTCAAATTTTTTCCCACAATTATATATGTTTTTGCCCTAAATTGAAACTTAAAGAAGTAATAAGAAACGAGAAAATTTCTATGTAAAATTTTTGCTCCATTTTTTTTATACATTTTACAAAAAAGTTACTTCCGACCAATCTTGTATTATATGGTCTTTTGAGGAAACTTTTTTTCCTTATTTTTTTTATATAATTCATTTGAAACGCTGCTGCTGTAATGGCGCTCCAAAGTTGACTTAAATTAAATTTAATTAAGAAATATTTTAAGAATTACTTTTTCAAATTACCTTTCTCTTTTTCAAATTTATCTTTTTAATTAGCATCTGGATTTTTTCTTTCGTAGCCGTTTCATATTGATCAAAATTATTGCGTGCGTTATTGACATAATTTATTCAAGGCCTAGGCAAATGGCAAAAGTCAAAACGCTTGTCATCTATTCGTATAGAAATGGTCCGGTGTGAACAGAGTTCACTAAATTCTAGGACCTTTAAAACTACAAAATTTCATATCTAGCAGAAAATTAGTAAAATTGTTCAAAGGATTACTAAAAATAAAATACAAAATTAACTGTCATTCCGGTACGTGAATTAAAAAACATATTCCAGGTTATAAATAAAAAAAAAATAGGTTATTTCGCGATTAATACTGAAACGATAAGTTTTATCATAAAATCATTTAGGTGTGAAGTGATTTAAGAAACGTGTGCATATTATAAGGATGGGATGAGTTTATAAATCGTTATATCTTAGAAAATGGTAGGAAGCTACATCTTAGGAAAATAATGTATTGATTCTTTTGTATAGATAATTTTATGATCTACAATTTGGGTAAAAGTGGTTATATGATAAAACTTACCGTTTCGGTAAAAATCACGAAAAACCTATATATTATCTATTGACTTTTAGGAAAAAAATTTTTCCTAGTAACAGAAGGTTGGGAAATTTTAATATATTTTTGAAGTGAAACTTCTTTAGGCGCGTTGAGAGTAAAATTTCAAGGTCGCATCATAACAATACCGTAACGTCATGGAGTAATTCAACGATTTTGGTATCTTATAATCTTGCCAAAGAAGTGGGCTATTTAGCACCGAAATAAATTTTCAAATCGCACCAGTAGTTCCCGAGATTAGCGCGTTCAAACAAAAAAAACAAACTCTTCAGCTTTATAATATTAAGTATAGATTGTGTTTTTAATAATTTTACCAAATTTCGGCTGGATGGGAATTTTGGTCGTGGTCATCGTCGTCCTTGGTAGTGTGACCGAAAAATTAGCAAAACGTCGCTTATATCAATTAGTATCAATAGCGGATTCTATTCTCTAGCGTTTCTGCCACTTGTCTAGAGGCCCAGAGATTAAAGTTTTGTCACAACGCCCTTGTATGCTATTCTGTAAACTTAGACTTGTTATTAATTTTCATAATTCCCAAAATAATTCAAGTAAAAATATATTATATTACGTTAATAAGTAAATAAATAATTCGAGTAAATGTCTGATAAGTTAATTATAATGGTGTTCGAATCACTCGAATTATTCCTATACATAGATGTTTTGATTCGAATAAATCTGAAAATGATCTGACGTTCTGGCAACGAGAAAAGTGTATTGCTTTTTAATAAAATATTTTGAGATTTATGTGAGTAAAATTGTCAGTCCTACATCTCCTCCAGGGGGGCCTCCAGACGATGGGGGGCCCTGGGCACTGGCCCCCTGTGCCCCTATGGTAAAGACGGTAATGCACTAGAGCAGTTTCAAATTGACTCTAATGAATCTGCCAGACAAGTCAATGTCCTACTTATCTCTAACTAAATTTAATGTTTTTAAGATCGAATTGTAAGATAAGAGTGAACATACAATTTGCAAGAGCTTTTTCTTTTTTTAAGTTAAACAATTAAGATACCAACCAATTATAGATACAGTCTATATAGGTAGGTACCTTTTGCATTGTAAGATAATATGCCACATAATAAGTATACTAAATTCCTAAAAATTAAATAAGCATTTAGAATTGTCTAAAATATTTAATCAAAAATTACATTTCAACGTCTCTTTATTAAGGAAACACCGTGTTTAGTTTTAATCAAAATACCTATATTTTAATATACAAACCATAATTGTTTTAACATGAAATGTGATAGAAATAGGTATGTACAAAAAATCATAACATAATATAGATAACTTAACTGGAATAACATAGCTAGATTAAAAATGCAGGTTTAATAAAAGTTATCTTGTCTAAATATCAATCAAATTTATCAATGCAAGCTAAATTATAAAAATTATTACTATAATATAATATTACTTATGTAGGTATATTTTATGATTTAATTGAAAATTATGCGCACTTATTGATGTTATATTTATTTATTAAATGTTTTATAGAATGCTGTAGGTAATGTACCAAAGAAATGTTTTAAAAATGTTTGGAATGCATATTATTCGAGTGTCGAGTTCAAAGGCGGTCCGGGCGTGTTTCGGCTTGACTCTTCCTTTTTCCTTTGTACTTTATTTGGTCTCCAAACACAATAAATCTGGATATTTTCAGCTCTTAATCACCAGAGCCTGGGCCTTGTAATAATGTATTTTGTATACAATGTTGTATTCAAATTCAAATATTTTATTTCATTAAATATTCCTACAGGGTTATGTTGTTATGTATATTTCGTTTGCTCGACAAAATTGTCCATTTGTCCAGTTGTAAGCTCTTACATGGACATCAGAATATTTTCAACTAAATGAATAAGCGATAAAGCCGCCTATTGTAGGTAGGTACATGTTTACCATACGGCATACCTACCTAATTCATCACTGTGTTTGTTTCATCAATTCATTCATATTTAAAACTCGCAGAAAACATTACAAAGGCGCCAAAAGTTCTTCTTTAAACCAACAAAATATAAAATATATACTCATACCTATATGTACATATTCTTAATATAGTATATAAATCTCGTGTCACAATGTTTGTCCTCAATGGACTCCTAAACCACTTAACCGATTATAATAAAATTCGCACACCATGTGCAGTTCGATCCAACTTGAGAGATAGGATAGTTTAAACATGTAGGTACCTACCACGGGCGAAGCCGGGGCGGACCACTAGTTTATTATAAGAATAGGATTAAAATCTAATCACTCACCAATCACCAACAAACGCATAACATACAATAATAATAAAATAATAAACGAACTGCTTTTAAAATAAAAAATATAATTAATATCTAGGTATGTGTAAGATAAAAGGTGCGATAGTTTCTAATGATTAATCATCATTAATACGATAATGCATTTAGCATTAGCGCAGGTATTTAGATCTAAATTATGTAATGCAATTGCAAGATAGCTATAAATAATAAATGATTAACAAAGATGCTAATTTTATTGCTAGATAACTCATTAACATGGAACTTTTGGCATTTGTAAATTTTAATAACTTTGGGCATTTGTAAATTTAAATAGTAGTAGTAGTACATAGTATAACTAACCAAGTTATAGGCAGTATATATAACAGTTTAATACAAAAGCAATGATAAGCGAGGTGCACAATGAGTAATAGATATGAACGCCGGACGGTGTAATTAGCTAATAGGAAAAGGTGAACAATGGTCAATATTTTGATTCATATGGACGAACACCTGAGCGATATCATCTCCAGTTTTTGAAAAGGAATTGTAAGAGATGGGACTGGAATGTTGATAGGATTCAGAATGATTGGACTTCAGTTTGTGGTGAATATTGCTTAATGTATTTGCTATATAAGTTTCAGGGATATTCAATGCATAGTTTTACGAGCATATTTACAGGGAACACACTGTACAACGATATTTTAGTGGATGAGATGTTTCGCTCCTATTTTATAAGTAGATAAGGAAGCACACAAACCAGTAGATAATAAGCAACAACATTTTGGAAATAAAAATGGCAGTAAAATGAATGTGTTTTATTGATGATTCAGAATAGCGAGGTAGGCCGTAACAAAGTTCGATACATCAGATTACCCGGAAAAACAATTAGGTTAGGTTAGGTTAGAGTTTGATAAACAACGCCAGAAGCGAATCGCTTTTTAAAAAAGCAACAATTGGGTTAGGTTAGGTTAGACTTTGATAAACAACGCACGAGCCGAGCGAGCAAAGCGAGCGTGCTGCGGCAGCGGCCGGCGAGTGCCAGAAGCGAATCGCTTTAGCAACAATTATAATAATATAGTACGATAATATATAAATATAGTTATAGATTTTAGACGTATTTTTTCTTGAATATAATAATACATCGTTTGGTTAGAATAGCGAGGTAGGTCATTACAAAGAAGTTTAATACAAAAGCAGTGATAAGCGAGGTGCACAATGAGTAATAGATATGAACGCCGAGTTGGGGTGTTGATAATAGGAAAAGGTGAACAATGGGACGCTAATGACCCACCGGATATCAATTAGATATGAGTTAATCGATCTGCACATCTCCGAAACCGTGCATCCTATCGCTTCGGGAGTGAGTGCTATCGACTCAGCGTGGCCGCTTTAGTGGGAAAAGAGTCCAAACTTTTTTTTTTTTTTTTTTTTTATTTTTTTTTTTTTTTTTTTTTTAGGATGGGCGCCACTGATTCGCGGGTTTGCCAGAATCCCGCGCCTGAAGCTGCGAATGTGCCTGGATCCGTGTGCGAGAAACCGCGAATCACTACTACTTATAACCTACTTTCCTGTTTTATTACTTTTCTATTACATAAAATATACCTAATTGAAATGATAATATCAAAGAAAAAATAAAATCTCAAACTTGAAGCTTTATATTTATGAACTTTTGAGAAGTTGATGTAGTACAGTGCGCTACAAAAGTGCGCAGTGTCAAATAAGCTCACATCTTATATACTAGAGCTTACTTTTAACAGCACCTAGCCCTGAATCATCGGTTTTCTATTTGTTAAAAACACATTAACATCTATCGGTAAAGAAGTTTAAAGAGGGTTAGGTTTATTTATGTTTATATGTTTATTTAGGCAGATCTACAAAAGTCTCATTGAAGAAGAAAAGTTTCAGTTTTCTTAATATGGACCTAAAATTAAAACCGATTTTTTATTGAAACTTTTCATACTTACTTATTTTTTTTAGATTTTTTTTTAAAGAAAATTAATCAATAAAACTAACCTAACAAGTACCCGCTGCGATCACAACAGTAGATCCCAGAGGACACACAAACAAACGCCAATACGAGCGAGACTTCAAAAAGCGCTGCACTTACCATGATTCAGGTCCCAAATAACACAAAAAACTGCGGAGTGTCGTCGAATCCGACTCCGCTTTGTCTTAAAAATAAAATCGATGTAAAGCAGAAGATTGTGAAAAGGGAATGATGCCCGGCGCCAGCTGATAAGCGCTGATAGCGATCCCGCCGTACTAATGCCTCGCTTACTGCATTCCACACTTTTTGTGGCTGTGTAACACTTGCCGGACTTCTTAATGGATAGCCATTGGCCATGGGACGTAGGAAGTCCTGGCAGGAAAGCGTCAAAAGCTATAGATTTTTGACACTTCGCCGACAGGAAGATCAATGGAACACTTGCTCTGTGTTCAAGAGCCCACTCAGAAACACATAATATACTTCAGAATGAGAGTTTGAAGTTAAAACTACACGTATATTAGTATATATGTTTGTGTGTTTCAATTAAAGGTTCTCTAAAAAAATTAATATGTTTGTAAGTAAACCATGCATCGTTAGGTAGATTGAAAGAAAAAAATATATTAAAATCTGTAATTTGTGAGTGCATTTTAAGTTCATTTTAAGTCGATTTATGTTTATAGATAATATGGTCTAGAACAAAATAAAATTCAAACATTTATTCATTCAACTGGACTTCTTTAAGTTTTGAATCGTCAAAATACACAATTTAATATTTATAAGCAGTTTTTGCAGAGTAGAGCCCACAAGAAAGTCTGTAGTAGCTCTTTTAAAATCATGTTATATTACTTTTTCGTAAATATGGTAAGAATGAAAAAGCTCCTGTGGTTAGCGGCAACATTCCATAGATTTTCATATTCCATAGTATATATTAATATCTAATGCTGTGGCCCGTAGTAGGCTCTGAACCACCTATTTCCCTATGGAGTGAAAAATAAATGAAGTTCAAAACTTTCATATCGTGTATTGCATGTTTAAAAGTTATAAACATTTCCTTGTTATAAGTTCTCTCGTGAATTATGATGTACATAATGTTTTGAGTAATTAAATTGGGAACAATATTGTTATACGAATTGCTATGAAACTTTAGCTCAAAGTATATTTACTACACTTATAACCACTCCTCGTAATTGAGAGAAATTCTTTCACTTCGACAATATGTACTGAAATACATCGATAATAATTAATAAAATTTATGGAAAAATTCAGTAACATATTATGTCATTGAGAAAATTACATTATTTTTTAATTTAAATATCATCCAGTATATTATATTAAAAGTAAACAAAAGAAAAAAGTTTAAATTCAAATATTTATGAGCTTTTAAGCTAGCTATTAAACTTTTAAGAAAAAATAATTTGTTAATGTTTTTACGCTATAATTCCATTCTCTTCTATACATCCACGGAGACCTCTTTGCACTTTTAAATATTATGATTTTTATCTTATATTATCGCGAAAGTTCAAAAAGACAACAGTCTCGATCGGTGACAGAAAATCATCAAGCCGATCCTCGTAAAACGCATCTGTTACGGTGTCCTCCACAAGGGGATCCATCACAATTCTAAACAAAATCTTTGAATAGGTTTAGCACTATGTTATTAAAGTCCTTTATATATAATTAATTTTATTTGACTTGTGCTATCACCTGAAACATAATACGTGACGACTGACGTAAGGACAATGCGACTACGAAGTACCTTTGCACTGAACATCTCTTGAATGTAGAGTTCCTTTTAGCATGATCTATAAAATATTGAAAACGAAACGTTTTATGGAATTCCGAGCTACTGTATTGATGAGATGCCCAATAGCGATTGAAAAATTGTGATCTAGTCGCTTCATCCCTTTGGGAAATTCGAAATACAAACACCGTTCTTAGGGGGTTGCTTCCTAAAAAGATTTTTATACTTACCTACCTATATTACTTTAACCCGCACCGCAATGTTTCGATCAAAGCACGTTGTAACTATTAATAAATCCATAAATGAATAAATAGCCAATAGTAAAGTATCGTTATCTATCGACAATAAATCAAACTGCGCAGCTGACGGTTCGGAGCTCGCAGGCTGGTCGCTATGATTAGCTACTAATGCAATGTACTCAGGGGTAATTGCTGCTTAATGTGCAACGTGTTTTTTACTTTTGATAACATTTAGAGCAGTTAATGTCGTACATATTTATTTGCTCCGTTTGTCGGTTGTTTGGCACATAGTTATAATAAATACTGATTAATGATAATTTTTTATAAGTCGTATTTTATCAAAGTAACCATGCTTCCTGCAGAGTACCTATGGGAGTTTTCCGCTCTCCGTAGCCAGCCTACTGCCGAACTGCCTGTTCTCATATACCCTCTTAGTTTTCCCGGGGTTGGGCCTCGAGGATGTCAACTGTTACTACTCTCACACAACATTAACAAACGATAAGCAATACTTACTTACTTTGTATGCAAAATCCCTTTCGAGAGAATCCCATGTACCTATACCTAAATAACTTAAAATGTAGAACACAATGTTTTGTTACACTCCGCTCTAAAGTTAGCCAACGAGTTGTAAATCATTTTCAATCCCATAAATATATTTCATATTTTTGAATCATAATTATAGCAAAGAAAAACAAATAAAGATCCTTACAAGCTTAATAATATTAGGTACGTACGTATAAAGAACTTACACATTAGGTAGCTATTTGCTTCTTAATTTTTTAGTTTTGCTATTCCCTTTCTTAGTTTTAAATATCTATTTATTTTTATGAATATTTATTAAAGTTAACCTTTTATTTTTTTAAGTCTTACTCTATAATGGCAAATTTATTGTGTATACGTCTTAACGATAGGTATATCTCGTTGTGTCAGAAGAATGTTACATAAAATATTTATAAATTCAAATAGGTAATACTTAATAATAATACATAATACATAATCTATTATTATTTGGAAATTAATGAAGGTAATATAGGTAATATTCACTCATATTTATGTCGTTATTTTTTTGTTACCTATATTTGTGCGAAATCTATTCAGTTCGCATCTGATAACAGTTTCATTAAATAAAATAAATTTAATTTTAAATGTAGACTTTATTATAATATACAGCTTCATTTTATATGTCTGATGGAAAAATAAGGATATAAATTATAGAGCACATTTCAGATACATATTGCAACGATAATGTTATCTTCGTATACCTATATAAAATAATGAAAATAATTTAATTTAGATAAGATAAAATAATTAAAAAATAAAGATTCATTCAAATTTAATTTATATGCAACGATATATTTCTAAGTACCTAGGTAATATAAATGTGGGATAATTTGGTTTTCCACGATATTTAAAATTCATTAATGGGGTGGATTTGCCAGTTCAGTCTTGAAATTTCCATCTATATTGATCAATATGATACAATCTCTTAGAAAATATTATGTATCCATATTTTATACTCTAGATTTTTGTGCATATAGTAGGTATCTACCTACCTGTAACTGAAGAATAGCTAGCTAGCGTTGTAATAAAAGCTTCACCTAGTTACTAGTAGGGTAATGTAGGTATTTAGTTATTAATAAGTTTTTTATATTTTTGTAATAAAATATTATTGGTCTGTTAGAGTTAGACAAATATTTTGGTTATTGCACTAAAAAGGGGAGCAATCGCAAAATTCACGAATTCAAAAAGCTTAATTTTCAAAATGAATATAGTTTCACAATAATAATTACCTATAAGAGTCGTAGTAGGATACAATAGATACGTGATTAAAAATATCGCGTGATCTTGTTACAAATGTATATTTATAGATATTATCAATTGTATATCCAAAATACAACGTCTTAAACAGGCAACAGGTATAAATTTAAATACGAAGCTTATTTAAAAAAATAAGTCTATAAAATTATATCCTGTTTATAGATATGCTAATAGATATGTGATAGCTTATCTAGACTTCACTAGACACTAAAAAAACCTAAGTAGTTGTATTTTCGATTATGATATAAAAAGATACAGGATTGAATTTAGCAATACCTACAACCACAAGGGAACTCATAATACTATCGATGGAAAACTTTTACTAAAACAAATATTCCATTATTTTTGAAATGAAAGAAAATAGGTAGCGTTTAATGCTCTCTGAGTCAAGTTTGTTAGAGAGATTTATCCTTATAATTGATATCGATGGATGCAATTCTGCTATCTATAGTAAAAAGGGTAGGTACTTTCCCTTCAGGTGACATTACAAAATTCAACCCTTAAGCTTTTCTTACGTTGAATTCGTGAATTTTGCGATTGCTCTCCTTTTCATTGTTATAACCAAAATATTGGTCCAACTCTAACATAGCCAAGTCATATTTCATTGTGTTATTCCGCCTTTTCTAAAATAGGTAAATACCATCAATACTATAGGTACTTTAAATGCAGTTCTATGCACCTGAACAAGTTAAATTACTCTCATATTTCAGGCAATAAAATACAGGGTCATGAAGAAAAATGTAAATAAAAATGAGCGAGGGGTGTGACCCATCGTGTGTTCCAGATGGTTCCAGCGACGTAAACAAACATCTAAATAACAATTATTATCGGGACTGCTGCTGCTAAAATGTCACAAATAATGGTTAAAACTTCATAAGTCATAGATTAAATAAAACACCTGAATGCAATAATGAATAATATATTAATAAATATAAATAATGTTTAGTTAATCTCTTTTATTTAACCCCATTAGGAAGAAGGCTAATTTCCAAAGTACCTACCTTCATTACTCATTCGAAGACCTGGTGAAATATGTGTCATTTAAAACTAATTCTATGTAATTTTAACATGAAACACCCTGGACAAAACAAATAACTTGAAATCGTCTGAGGAATTTTCATGAGTTTATTGAAAATAATGCGTGCTTGAATTTTAAATGTTATTTCATGAATGGTGCCTTATTGACGAATATTAACAATCAACTTCTTGAATTAATCCAATAAGAATTTCCGTTCTAAATCACTATTTAATCTAAAGCGATAATTAACAAAGCATTTATGTAAAATGTCAATAAATTACCACAATGGTGTCTTAAATCATAAGCAAGCATATCTAATTCAAAGTCGATTTGAAGCAGTTTGTTCATAAATTGTGTTGTATTATAATTATGATTTATTTGTGGAGTAAGTGCGGCTAGAGCAGTGTAATTTATATAATTTATGCAATTTGGCGGCAGTCGGCAGTCGGCCGGGCGAGCACGCGAGTCCGCCATAGAGCGACTCATTTACATACGAATAGGTGGGTTGCTCACTCCGCCCCTTCGCGTATTGTGGGTCAGAACAATAAACAATTATTTTAAAACATACCTACACATTTTAATTGCAAGAAATGCAAGGATTTTGTACAATGAAGGTAAATGAGAATTAACATAAATTGCAATGTAAGGTTGCAGAAACAATTCGTTTACTTTTTAAATAGTTTCCTGATAGCCTTATTTTTTGTTCCTTTATAATATACTAATATAGTCATTAAAGAAAAGTACCTACATATGATTAAATCTCGTAACCCGACGAACAAGTACACTAGGTATAGTTTTAAGTAAATCTTATGTATAGTACCAACGTACCTATATAGCTTATTTACATGATTTTGAGTGCATTAATACTAGATACATAAACCTTCTAGAGCTTCTTTATTTAATGTAATTGTAAATAAAGATATTTTTGGTTGCATAAAAGACATTGAATTTTACTAAATTAATCATCACTTATAGCAAACCTGTCGAACTCCGTTTCGCCACCAGAGACACCTTTTCTTTGCTATAAACCTCACGGAGCCCGAGACCTTTCCAACGAATGCAAAACCGTGGAAATCGGTTCGTGCGTTCTGGAGTTATAGCGTTAGGAAGGAAAACCCGACTTATTTTTATATATAATCATCATAACATTTGTAATGGACCTATTTAATAAGCCTCCAATAAGAGTCTATTATTTTCCGTTCCTAAATAACCCTTTAGTGATTATAGAGAGCTTAAAGCTTTGCCTCGAATTTTAAAACTAAGTATGTTTTTACTGAAATAGTATAGAGTTCATATTCAATCCATAGTTACCTATTTGAAAAATTTGTTTTATAAGCAGAATTTTTTTAAACTTTCTTTGAAAATCACTATATTGATTTCATTAAGTAGGTATGTTATGAACCGGTGCCAAAATACTTAGTTATGTTGATTCAAATAATTAAAACTACAAAATAACTATACAAGCATTAATGCATTTGATTGTAATAAAGTTGCCTCGGATGCAAGACACCTTAAAACTAGGTACCATAAAATTGCAATGTCCACATAATATACGAACATCTTTTTAACATTAAATGCATTAGGTACCTAAATAAACGAAAAGCAAAACATTTGGCAAATTCGATGAAATCGGCAACAAGCGTGGGAACGTCGCCAGTTCAGCTGAGCTCGTTATATTGAGACTGATAACAGATAAGACTCCATTGTTACGACCCGGCTTTGTTTGTGTACTTAGAACGTTTGTTACTAAAGGATTACGTACTTGAACACTCTCATGAAAAAATCTTCTACTGTTATGTACAAACAATTAGTTACCGCTACAGGGAATGGGCATAAAAAATGTCTCAAGGAATGAGGTGTAGATTTTTTATGTGTGCTTCAACCACGAAATTGCGGCATTGCCTATGAACTACACTCTGCCAGAGCTCCCACAAGTCAAGGGTACATCAGCTCGTCTATATTATTAAATTCATAATATTCTGATTTAGCTATTCACTGAAATTGCTTTTCCCGGTATCTTTTATATTTTAATAATATGCTCTACTATTTTCTCTATTATAAAAGTTCATAATTCATAAAACCAAGTCCCTTTTTAGAAGATGAATCAAAAGCACAAACATGCACACGATGTTTGCAAATATCGGTTTTAAGAATCATTTACAGGATTTTTAAAATCCAGTCAATAATCTTCACTCCTGGCCATCGCTCCTGCCTGACAGCCTGCTATAAAAATATGACAATATAAACGGATCCAATAATACAATTTGACTGGAATCCATACTATCTAGTAGCTTAAACGCCCATCATTGTAGACTTACTTCACAATGTCACGTTGCGAAGGGATCAGCGACGCTAATCACACAGCACGAGGGGTGCGAGCCACCCCTGCGGGCTGTAAGGGTGTGCGTGTTCCAAGCGCAGCCTAATGGACAAGCTAGTCAACGTGGCTATCACACAACTATATAATTTAAACGTTTGACTTTTTGTTATTTAGTGCATAATATGGTTAAAAGCTCGTTACTTTTGCAATTTATAGTACCTACGTAGATATAAGTCATGTTGTTTAGTTTATTATGAACATGCTTATATTGATGATATATACAATAAATTATTGCAATAGAAGACTCTATTTTACTCATGGTTTTACTTTAATGATGCATGTCGATTAAAAATAATAACGTTCAGATCGACTTGCTGTAGAAGTCAACTTCAGTCTACAAAAAAAGATTTATGAATCCGTATAGTATAGGTACCTACTTTAAAATAAAAAAAATAGTTTCATCAGAGTAAAATTAAACGCTTAAATTTAGCGGATATTAAACATAACAAAACATACAACGAAATTATATTTCAAAAATCGTAAAGTGCTTGTTAAAGCCTTAACAAAGAGATAATTTAGAGGTTGGATCCGAGCTTAGCGGGCTAAAGTAATAAGTAATGAAAATCAATTAATAAGTAATCATAGAGAGATAACTTTCAATATGTTCTTAAAACTTTAAACTGAAGTCATCTGCTTCGCGTTATCAACTCCCCTTAGCGGATTAGCGATCATTACTGAATGCTTTTGGTTTGAGAATATGATTTAAGCTGCTTTTGTTTATTTTGAGGTATTATAATGTCGGATTTTATTAATCGATCTGTGATTAACTTAAGTTCCTAGATTAATTTTAATTCGTCATAGCCTTAAGGGCTCCACAATTTCAATGAAATTAAAATAATCATTTGGGAAAAAAGCCTTACGGAAATTGTAAAGAATATTCACAACTCTACCTTTTTTTGAAGCTCAAAAATGGTTCTAATTCTTGAAATGCTATAGGTAGATACAATATGCTAAATTATGACCTAAGAAAAAAAATTTTATTTGGCATGACTTGGGGACCCTCTTTGTGAAGAATAGAAAAGCCTTGTCCGTTGGATTGTGTCACTTACGAAAACTTATTTGACATCTCTGCAGTACAATCACAATGTGTTCATAATCGTGTAAGGGTCCTATTCAACATTATTGCATCATAATATCCTCCAATAACCTTCTAGATTTTAAATGATATAATTCAACATTATAAACTTGAATAGTATTTAGCTACATACAATTAATATTCAACTTAAAATTGTAGAACATTTGAATAAATATTTTAAGGAAAAAGGTTTTTTCAAAATTTTATCACGTTGTTTACGCCAATTTTATTTCTAAACTAGATTTCCACCCGCGGCTTCACCCGCGTTTGCAAAGGAAAACCCGCATAGTTCCCGTTCCCGTGGGAT
>CAJQZM010030734.1:0-27479 GCA_907164665.1 Colias nastes | reverse complement strand
AAACCATGAAAATGACACCCATGACGAAAAGATGTCAAATTTTCGTCCGCGCCATCTTGGATTATAGTTTTGACCTCATATTCGATATTAGCTACCCCAAAAACCATGAAAATGACACCCATGACGAAAAGATGTAAAATTTTCGTCGGCGCCATCTTGGATTTTAGTTTTGACCTCATATTGGTTAATAGCTACCCCAAAAACCATGAAAATGACACCCATGACGAAAAGATGTAAAGTTTTCGTCCGCGCCATCTTGGATTTTAGTTTTGACCTCATATTGGTTAATAGCTACCCCAATAACCATGAAAATGACACCCATGACGAAAATATGTAAAATTTTCGTCGGCGCCATCTTGGATTTTAGTTTTGACCTCATATTTGTTAATAGCTACCCCAAAAACCATGAAAATGACACCCATGACGAAAAGATGTAAAATTTTCGTCGGCGCCATCTTGGATTTTAGTTTTGACCTCATATTGGTTAATAGCTACCCCAAAAACCATGAAAATGACACCCATGACGAAAAGATGTAAAATTTTCGTCGGCGCCATCTTGGATTATAGTTTTGACCTCATATTCGTTAATAGCTACCCCAAAAACCATGAAAATGACACCCATCTCGAAAAAAGTCAAATTTTCGTCGGCGCCATCTTGGATTGTTGTTTCATAAAAATAATATTTGTCATACTCATTGAATACAGATCAACCAACATCATAATAGTCTTTCTACTAGTACTTCAAAACTTTGCCGCTATTCCTATTCAACAACCCATAAAAAAGAGGATCTCAGGCAATAGTAATTTTTAAAACATAATTTTAAATCACTACATAGTATAAAACAAAGTCGCTTTCACTGTCCGTATGTCCCTATGTCCCTTTGTACGCTTAAATCTTTGAAACTACGCAACGGATTTTGATGCGGTTTTTTTTAATAGATAGAGTGATTCAAGAGGAAGGTTTATATGTATAACAACATCCATTAAATAGTGGAGAAGTACTGTTATTTTTGAGGTTTCTAATGTGATGTCGTAAAAAATTACATTTTTTCCGCTTACATTGCAAACGCAGGCTGAACCCTTCGAGTTTTATCAAAATAATGTACTAAGTATTATACACATTAAAAAGGTCTACAGAAAAATCCGCGATGGTATATGTCTATCTCTTATTGATAACCCTTATTGATTTTAACCAATACAGCATTAATCCTAAACCAATTAAATACCTTGAATACATTGTTAATATAGATCTATATGGCCCTTTACACCGTATGATCTAAGTGAATATTTTCGAAGATATTACAGATTTAAAAATTGCGGGACGTACCGTTTGCGGCGGTAGGTACCGGCCGGCCGCCCGGCTATATATTTTATACCCGTGCGAAGCCGGAGCGGGCCGCTATGTTTTTATATACAACGTTCACAGTTTTTGTGTAGTGAATTTAGTATCAGCATTGCACCCGTGCGAAGCCGGGGCGGGTCGCTAGTTACAAATAATTGTAATATGAAACTTATACATTACAGTTGATTTGAAGAATAAAATAGAAAATTTTATTTTTTTACATTTTTAGTTCTTTCGATTCCCGGTCGAAGAAAATGAATTTTTGAAAATCTTTGAATGCAGTTCTATTTATTTTTAAAAATAAAGGAAATTTGCTATCTCCAGTATTTCTAGTACTTTCACCCAGGGCCCATCGAAAATTTCCACACTGTATTTACAAACAAATATATTAATATGCAAATATTGCTCGTTTAATAGTATAGAATAAGAAGTTAATTTATATTTACAACAATTATCCTAGGATAACTAATAAAATCAAACTACTGATTTATTTATACCGTGGCCGTGCTCGCCGTTTTACTCGCCGCTCGGTTCTAATACGCGAGCGGCGACTACAACGTGGTCGGGAGCAAAACTAGCACAGGTCCTCCCTCGATGACGTCCGGCTGGACTCTGGCGGCATTGACGTGGTGCGCGCGAGTCGCATTTTACGTATTATATTTTATATAGAAAAAAATAAGGGCTAAATTATAAATCTATCCAAAAATTTCCCTGTAAAACCTGATTAGTAAATGAAATGTAAAATTTTCATAAACATAGCGTTCCCCTAATTCTCATAAAACTGATTATGCTTTCAAAATCGATGTTACTTCTGATTTTTTTTTGATCGAGTTAAATGTTTAATATTGTGTTTTTATCCAAAAAAGTCACTAGATCAAACGTTTATCTGTGCTATATATTTTTTTAGGATTTTAAATATGATGATTTCTATCCAAAAACCATGATTTAGAAACATACATTTTGTGCCATGGCCCCTTAAATAGCCTTCGGCGTCCATAACAAAACAAGATTTCGAAATATAGCACTGATAAAAACGTATTTACTTTTACAAGGTGTATTAATTCGGATTGTTTCTTCTTGTAAATTCATATTTAGGCTACACCATTTTTGTATTTTAACGGGTTTTAATCTCAAAATTACCACAACATCAACTGTGAAAAAAAAGCAAACAGAAATATACAGGCCGAATTGATAACCTCCTCCTTTATTTTTGAAGTCGGTTAAATATCAAAAAGGTAACAGCCCTATAGCTATACGTCATAATTTCATCGCAGGGGCTTAGTTTCCTAACTGTATGTACGTAGTATATATCTGTCAACTGTGTACAGGTAAATTAGCTTGGAGAAATTTTTGCATAATATGTAGTGGTGTGTATATTACTCAGATCTTAGAGCGCGTTTCCACTATATCGTTCTGGCCTATACAAAAATGTTTCGATATCCTAACATTACTATTTAATTTTATACTTATTCCTAGCAACACTTTTGTTTTCAATAAAAACAACTTTTAATTTGAAAGAAAATGGTTTTGACTTTATAAAAAAAATATATCATTCAATTTCACGTCCTTGAGCAAACGACAAGGCGACTACCGTGAAACAATAAAATATCGTGTCCATTATAATTTGTTTCATAATTAATATTTGACCATAATAATTACGAAACAAAACAAATAAATAAATCGTCACTTGATAGTGGAAAGTGGAAACACGCACAAAACCAGAATAAACCAGTTTACGCTGTCCGCAGGTGCCAAATGCAGTTGTTTGGTACCGTTAGAACATTAAGCACACATTTCATTCAAAAATTATAATTATTATGTACGTAGTTTAATTGATAAAGGAGAATGACCACGGGTGGTATCGGTAAAAAAAGGAGAATGACCACGGGTGGTATCGGTAAAATTTGAGTTGTGCCACGTATTCGTGATATTGTTAATTCCTATTTGTATTTATAATGATCATATGTATCACTATTAAGTCTTAATTATACCGGATAAATTGAAATAATATTAAAAGTTTGTGTTTTGAAACATGTATGACCAGGTATGGAATCGGTAAAATACTAATTGTGTCACGTGTTCGTGATATTGTTAATTCCTATTTGTATTTATAATGATCATATTTATCACTATTAAGTCGTAATTATACCAAATAAATAGAAATAAAAGTAAAAGTTTTTGTTTTGACACATATATCTATCTCTCTTGCAAGCGTCCTGCGTCATATGTCATAGTTTCTATTTGAAATGAATCTTGAATGAATGTGTTCGACGCTAAGGTTCGACGCAATGTTCGACGTAATTTATTTTGAAATAGGTAATGTTTATTACGATTTACTTTTCACATTTGTCTTGTAAATTAAAATATTACCTATGTAATAAATGTAAAACTTAACGTTCATCGTTAGTTTAAACTCGATAAAGTATTTTTTTGAAGTGTTGAATAAAACTATTGTTTTATTTTTTTGTCGCGAACTGCGGCTTATTTATATAAAAACTTTAATCGTTTCTAAAAGTACTAACATCAAGCTTTAAATTGAGCTATATTTCATCTTGACACAATAAGTTTGATTGCGATACCAAGTGCCATAGTCACTTGGGCAATCTCCTTTTGTATTTGTTGATTGTTGTTATTATTTGTTATTATTGTTATAATATTTGTTGAAGTGTTTAATTTGTGTGTAAGTGTTGTAACTTTGTATTGTTAATTCAAAATGGCTCCAGTGTTAAAACATGGTCGAGGCAAGCCTTTGACTTCTCAAACTAAAGAATTAAACTTTAAATGTCGTTTCTTTTTCAGGTTAGTAAATTTTTCATTTTAGTAACATTGTCATTTTGTAAAATCATGTTCATTTTGTAAAAGTTATACGTATGTTAAATGTGTAAATATTAAATTAAAGTCTCATCTTTTTCAGAGGAGAAACACATATAGTTTAATTTAAAATCCCATATTTATATATTATATATACATATATATAAAATAAAAACTAAAAATAAAATGTTGTTTTGCTGACCATACACTACTACAAACGCAAAAATTTCTCCAAGCTAATTTACCTGTACCTATGTAGAATTTACCAAAACATTTTTTGAAAAATAAGAAGAATGGCGATCAATGATCATATATAAATTTAGGTAGGTACACACTATACATATTTCTACGAGAGTACACACTCAAATCTGAATAAACTGTAGCAAAATTGGATAGTCTTTTTCAACCACATACAGATATCATGCATCGCTGGCCTTAATAATTATAGCGCCTACAAGAATGCTAAGTGGTGTTAATTAGTAGACACATCTTATTTACCAGCTATTGTTCGAGTATATTTGATACGACCGCGAAGGAAAAACTAGGTACAGATCCCGCGGCGAGTTTGGCTTTGACCGTTATTGCGCAGAAATCAGAAATTGGGTATCAACGGGCAATTAGCGGGGTGCGGGGCGGGGAAAAGTATTGTGTGCGTTGCGCAGTAATCCCCTCCACCCGAAGGTCAAAGCCAAACACTCGCCGCGCGATCTGTAGTAATGGGTCGATTAACACCTAACGAGTACAGTGGTGAGTCAGTAAATAAGCTCACGGCCGAGAGAGTTGCCGAACCGAGTGGGTGTTTACACGTATTTACACTAGTGGCGAGTCAGTTCAGTTTTGATCACGACGTCTGCAATGGATCGAAAAAAAAAAGAATTTAAATGGGTTTTAAATCGGCTGTTACCAGATATTATTAACGAATTGTGGGATTTATTAGAAGAGGAAGCATTACGCTTGTCTCTGCTTTTGTAATCATGTGACGAAAAATTCCATAAACATTCATGTATTTTGTATAAATTATAATGTCGTTTCCAAGCTCCATTTGTTATTAGCGGCCATTTTAATTGAGATTTTGATAAATTGTTTGAAAAAATACACAAACACGCACACTGCTTGATGACGAATAACGAACGAGTGGCGAGTGGCCGAGTGACAACTGACAAGCGAGTGCATGTTTATACGTGCCGAGCGGGATAGCGAGTCGCTGCGGGGGCAGAAGAATGAAGCGGGGTGGTGGGTACTCGGCCTAGTAAACAAATTGGGATTCTAGTGACTCTCTCGCCTCTCTTCTCGACTTCGCTTCGAAAATTAGCCATTATTTGTCGTAAAAAGTAAATGACAAAAAAAAGTTATTGTGGGTTATCCATAAGAGATAGACATATACCATCACGGACTTTTCTGTAGATCTTTTCAATGTGTACAATACTTAGTACATTATTTTGATAAAACTCGTAGGGTTCAGCCTGCGTTTGCAATGTAAGCGGAAAAAATGTAATTATTTACGACATCACATTAGAAACCTCAAAAATAACAGTACTTCTCCACTATTTAATGGATGTTATTATACATATAAACCTTCCTCTTGAATCACTCTATCTATTAAAAAAAACCGCATCAAAATCCGTTGCGTAGTTTCAAAGATTTAAGCATACAAAGGGACATAGGGACAGAGAAAGCGACTTTGTTTTATACTATGTAGTGATGTAGTGATGTAGTGATGTAGTGATGAATCCAAACAGATCGTATAAAAATACGAGAGGTGCTACCTGCGTTCGATATACCTATTTAGTTTTATATTGTGTTTCTGGTGATGTCATAGCCGAAGATAGGGGTGCCTGCATAAGAACTCCATACGCTTAGTACATTTTGAGATAAAATTAATGTTACTTACATCCGTCATGATTAATGTTTGTTATTTATCATTCATTATTAGTAATCTAATTAAATAGAATTTAAATAACAAAAATTTTGTTTTATAATCTGAAACATTTACGAAAAAGTAACACAGATCGTACAAGGAAAACGGAAGTTCGAAAATATACTATAAAATAAATATTGCAGCTGGGTTTCAATTAATATGTGTAACATAATATTATGTATAATTTTACGACTGTTTGGTCGAGTGATTTCGAAATAGTAGGAAAATGAGTTCACACTCATATTTGTTAATTTGTATGTTTAAGACTAGAAAAATAATGTCTGATGAACAGAATTTAACTTATGTCTACAGAATTTAACTATGCAAGTCTAGCTTAAAAGCTTTTCTATCAAAACTATCAAAATCACTAGATTTAGAAAGCGATACTAATATAATTATTTTTATTAACATTTTACTTTTGCACAAATAATTAAACAGTATTTACAATGTTTGTTTGATATTTATTTCAATCGTAACAATTCAAATAAGTTGTGAATCACCGTCCTTGTACAATGACATTAAAACCTATAATATTTTTTATCTCTCATTATTCGTACTCTTGGTCACCGTGCTATGATCTCATACCGGTTTTCGTCATTCAGCCACCGCCCACCAGTGGCGTCGCGGACTCCTCGTAAAGCCGAAAGTGAAACAGTTGTATTTTTACTCGCGCGTAGTATAAACAAAGTTGTGTTTCTCCTGTGAAAATGGCCATTAGCAGATTATCAATTATCAAATTCTTGGAGTTGGTACGTAAATATTGTATTTTTATACACTATCTAGTTCTGGTATTTATGCTAATGCGTGCAAATACGCTATGGGCGGCCCTGTTGCAATATAAAACCTCAACTGCGTAGGTATGTTTGCAATTATTGTAAATTGGTTTTGCGCATCAATGTAAACTTCAACGATTGATTTTCTTGTAGTAGGTATTCAGTTTTTATTGCACTGAAACACTTGCTTTGATAATGTGGATTTGTTTTGGCTTAGTTCAATTTCATTATCATGTACCTACGGTTAAGTGAGTCTCATTGTTAATAAGTATCTTAAATCTCTATTTAAAAAGCAAGATTTAATAATCGAAATTTTTACATATTATTTCTATATGTTTTTTCTACATAGGTAGGTACCTACCTATTTATTTAGAATATAAGATTCACAGAGTACTTTTTTATATACCTAGGTATTATGATTAAATTTATTATATTCTTACCTACTTACACAATGTTTGCATGTTTGTAATCGTGATAACAATCTACAGAATAAAAAGTCCTTGACTTTCACTCAATTAAAAAAATAACTAAGTAAAATAAGTTTTTAGTTTTAGGTAGGTAGGTACAAGGTAATAAGTATTTTTTGAAATAAATAAATCTCTTGGAAATTATAACCCTAGCCCGGGAAAATCAAATAAACGTACATAAATGAATGAAATGACGTCATGAATCGGCGTAAACAATATGGCGTCGATTCACTTCGGGACACATTTTTGTTTATAGTGGATATCAAATAGGTACCTAGGTCCTTTGTCCTTTCCAAATAAGTACTCGCCCCGGCTCCGCCCGGGTTACTTTGTATCTACCTACCTATATGTACTTAATAATTTATTATTGTTTTTTTTTTGTATACCTACCTAATAGGTATTATTGTGAGTTCTTCAAACTTAAAATAATTGTCATGTAAATTACAAGCTAAGATTACAAGTATACTTACATTTAAGAAGTTATCCCGTATCGTATAGTATACCTACTACACTGTACACAGGCCACACTCCACAGCCTACCTATCACATTCGCATTTCTTTGAATTAGGTAGGTAGGTAGTTCGAGTTAATTAGTTAAATATAATTATGTAACTTCTTAGAATCTCTTATTCTTTATAGAAAAAAAATGAGTAGGTAGGTAGGTAGGTACATACCTAGTTGGTACACGGTAGGTACATAAACAAATTGTAGATAAAACACATTGCTGGCACAAAAATTTCCATTTAATATAGTATAATTTCATGTCATTCAATAATAATGCTGTAGGTAATAGATATATCTAATATATATATAGATAAAACGTTAATTTGATTTGTCAATGCAATGGATATCGTGCTTAGGGTTCGGCGTCGATAACGCTATCTCTTGCAGGTGACGTCAGTTGCGCCTAGAGTCACTAGACAACGCCCTACAGTCTACTGTCGCTGTATTTGTTTATTTATTTACTGCTTTAAACAGTAAATAAATAAACAAATACAGTAAATGTATAAACGCTTGGTACCCGCATAAGAGCCCATGGCCGAATTCAGACTTATGTCTGTTGCAAATTAAACCGATATCCGGTCAGCCCTGTTTATGTGAAAGTAACGAACACCCATCCAGTCTCACAAACTTTCGTTTTTAAGTACTTAGAAAGTTTCTAGTGTTATTAGTATGAATTTAGAGGCAATTAATCTTCCTAAATTACATTCCTACTCAGTTATTCGTACGTGCTACGTCTATTTTGCCAAATTTTGTACAGAGGTAGGTACGCACATTTATTGTTAACAATACACAGTTTGAGGTCAACCTTGAGTTTACATTAGCATTTGATGATTGCAAATTGTAATCATGATCTTAAAATACAGCATGATCACAGTGCTTTATTGACTCTTCCGTGCATTCACACGAATGAATTATTCGCTAATATTGGCTATTCATAATATGTAGTGAGATATACCTACCTGCTTGTACTCTTAGTAGTTTAATATTAGATTTAGAATTATTTAATCATTTTTTTCATGGATGTTTTTCAGCCCTGTCCCTATCATATCATTTGTATGTCATTTCTTCGCAGGAAAAAAAGTTAATATTATTATAAAGTTGGTTCGGTTCTAACGGTTGGATCCCAATTCCCAGGTAGAAATAAAATAAGTTATGGGTCTCATCAATCTTGACAATCAAACTTGAGATGATAACTGCTTCTATTATTAAATATTGTTATTTCGGAAGAAACCCTCTTTATAATCTTTTCCCTCTTTATATCTGTAATGAAGAATTAATTGATCTCATAAAACATTTAAATTAATCTAGAAAGTACGACGCTACTGTATAACATCCTGTTAAATAGCCCAGATGAAACGGTCGTAGGTTGAAACTTGAAAGCAAACTCGTATAAATAGCTGGTGATGTTTGTTTTATAAGGAAAAAAAAAACAGAAATAACATAGGTAAATTAGGAATTCAATTAGATTATTTTTATTACAAACTTCTTATTTTTTTAATAATTTATCTAATATTGAGTTTAATTAGTATGATTTAGATTTTTATTTGATTTGATTTCATCACAATTTACGAATTACATGATAGGTAGGTATATCTATTAGTTATCTGAAATAGTTTATGATATCGCGTGATCTTCTTGATTAATGTTACTAATACCTAGCTAGTTTCTTAAATCTCATAATTATTTTATTTAAAGTCGCAAATAAAGTCACTGAAAAACTAAGAAACAAGTAAATAAACAAAGCTATAAACTGCGTCAAGATAACTGCGTAAGTGTATATTATTTTTCCAGTGTTGCATGTAGGTACATACACTGATCATTTAGATACATGTTTGTTATACCTATAGATGAATACTCCAGTTTACCTAGCATGTTATACACGTAAACAGTAAACACGAGGTCTTTCGCGATAACCTCGTAATGCGACCTGCATTCAGATTAATGTTATAAATATGACATCACCATTCCTTACATGCCGGACCTTCAATCCAGTTTGTGCGCACAGATCATATCTTTTAAATTACGTCATTCATTGAGGTTATGAGTAATATTTTACAACAAATATTAGCGAGTCTCAGTGATCTAAGAGACCATTTAACAATACAAACAGGAAATGTGGGAAATAAAATGAAATACCTAGCATAAAAAATATTCCAATTAATACCTAGCTTGTTTATCATCGTATTTTACCGGTTTGCGGGCAAAATAACACAGATATGAGATAACAAGCATACACATTGCCAACATACAAAAGCAAATAATTATTTTAGATATTATATCATTCTGTATAGACTACCTACTTGCCACAAATCAGTCATGTAGAGACTGAAAAATTTAGTATTGCCTATTTTGGTATACTAAAGTCACAGTATTACCATATTTCCTATAATATTGTAATACTGTGCTAAAGTTCATTGTACAGACTTCCGGTTGATGTTAAATATACATCGTACCTAGGTATATCATTTCAATATATACATTTAGGTGTAAACTATATCGGGTAAACGGATATAGGGTGATTAGCATACTTCAATTACATAATGTTACAGTCCATGATAAATGCGAATTAACTTCTACGAGTACCTTCTACATGTGTAAATTAGGTATGTTGGCATATGTTGGTATTTATTTTTTCTTATGATATTTTATAATACATACTCGTACCTACATACAGTGTTATTCTATTAACATATAAGTATTTTGAATTCATATAGGTAATATGTGAACAAATGGTTTGTCGTACTATACCTATATTTATCAAAAATGAATGTGGACCCACATATTACGAAATAGCCACTACTTTCATAGAACCCACAGTCTTTGGTGTAATCAGTAATGTATGGTATTACCATTAACCGTATAAGTATCCACGACACTAAACTCAATTGTTACAATTTTTAAATTAACGTGAGGCCAAATTAAATACCTAATATTATACATTAACTTTATAGAGCCATTTAGACGTAAAACGTACAAAATAATTTAAAATCGATAGCTTTAGAGTAAGGTAAACCTCAATGTCAAGTGTGATTGGTTTGAAAATTTTCAGATAAATTCAGATTGCATTTACATTTTTTTCTTTAATTTCAGGCGTTGACGTGCGCTTGCGTCGCGCTTCACTACCACAGCTACAATGCCGACGCAGAAATCGGCATGCTTGTGACGGGAACCTTCATTGGATACCTCATTATCTTTGCTGGAGCTGCAGCAGGTAAATAACATAATATGACATAACTAGTTGTCTAAATTAGTACCTACCTATTTTATGTGTTAATCTGGTACATAAGCTTAATAATCCATGCTAAGCATAATTAAAATCCGTTCAGTGGTATTCAGGTGAAAGAACAAACTTTCTCGTTTTTATTAGGGTTCCGTAGCCAAAATGGCAAAAACGGAACCCTTATAGTTTCGTCATGTCCGTCTGTCCGTCTGTCCGTCTGTCCGTCTGTCACAGCCGATTTACTCGGAAACTATAAGTACTACAGTGATGAAATTTGATGGGAATATGTGTTGTATGAACCGCTACAAAAATATGACACTAAATAGTAAAAAAAAGAATTGGGGGTGGGGCCCCCCATACATGTAACTGAGGGATGAAATTTTTTTTTTCGATGTACATACCCGTGTGGGGTATCAATGGAAAGGTCTTTTAAAATGATATAAAGTTTTCTAAAAAACATTTTTCTTAAAGTGAACGGTTTTTGAGATATCAGCTCTCAAAGTCGTAAAAAGTATGTCCCCCCCCCTCTATTTTTATAACTACGGGGTATAAAATTCTAAAAAAAATAGAGGTGATGCATGCTAATTAACTCTTTCAACGATTTTTGGTTTGATCAAAGTATCTCTTATAGTTTTTGAGATAGGTTGATTTAACTGTAATTTATTATATTTGCTGCTACGGAACCCTTTGTGCGCGAGCCCGACTCGCACTTGGCCGGTTTTTTTGTATAGAAAAAAATTATCCGTAAGATACTAATACCAAAAAATAAAAAATAGTTTTTTGGTCCATGCTAATAGGTACATATTAAGCATTGTTGTTTTCAATTGTGGAGTTGTTCAGTTTACCAATTAGTCTTTATGTAATATGAAAACAGGACAAGTGGTAAACTTTCTTAAACAATATTGTATGCTTCGAATAATAATGGATCTATTTATATTCGTAGATTGTATGAACTGTATAAGTGCTGTTAGTGTTACATTAAAAAACCTATGACTTGTTTTTGCTTATTCCTTAAGTACCCATGGTTAAGACCATTTTGAGAAAAAGCATTTGAATGCCATAAAAACAAAAATATCAAATTCAACAAATTATATACTTACTAGACAATGCAATAAGTGCATCACGTATTAAGTATTTGATACGACTTAAATTACAACATGAAATTATATATTTCAGGGTATATAATGCAGACTCCATCACACAAGCGTATTGATATCTTCTACTCTCTCGTTGGCGTTGCCTTGTTCGTCGCCAGTGGAGCTGTAATTATTGACAGGTATGTAAAATACAAGTTTTACTGAAAATAAATAAAAATAAAATAATATTTATATTCTAAAAACGTGGTACAGAGAAATGTAAAAAATATAATTCATCATATTTCGAGCATGCAAATATCATCTGTTCGTACTTCGTTTATATAACAAACTTGCTAGTCAGCCTATTAATTAAACTATTCTACAAGACCTTGCATTACTACGAGTTGGTACATCGTACACGTATTGAATGTATAATGATAATGTTACAAAAGAAAAATAAAATCGCACAACATGTATAGTTATATAAATAATAAGTATGCTATATGTATTGTGTACAATTAGTGGGCGACCTTATTCTCATAATCCTCGCACAGTTTCAAACTTCAAGGAGGAATAAATAGGATACACGTATCTCGATGGATACACGTTAAGATACCTAAATTTAAACTCGCATATTTTGAAGCACTTAGGCACTTTATTATTTCTGCTGCTAAAACAAACAAAAATTTCCCTTTTCTTCTAAAATATTTGTTTCTCTAAACAGATACCAAAATTATGGAAAAAGTGAAATCAAGGACAAGAATCTCGCCAAAGCTTCTCTAGCGATTATCAACGGTGCGCTGTTGTTGGTAGACGCCGTGTTGACTCAACGCGGTGGCTAGATGGCGCTTTTATAAATTGTTCAACATGGCTGAATGATTTGTAATTTTTTTATAATATTTTTCACAAACGTTATAGCTTAGGTCAGATCAACGTAAAATATTTAAAGGCTATGTTGTCAGTAAAATTGAAAAATTCCGTCTTTGTTGATACTGTTACTGCCCGATATTTTAAGATATTATTGTTTTTTTTTGTCTTATTTATGCTCGAATTTTTATTGTTATGGACCTGACCTGTGCGCTTTTACCACTCCACATTAATAAAAATGCATGTTAATAAAACACAGATCAAGAGCGTCCACAATATTTAGGTATACGTCTAGGTCATTTAAGAGCTGTTTAATTTATTGTGAATGTATAAGTTAACAAGTTTCCCGCAGAAATATTTATCAAGTTCTTTATTTCCTGTTATGTTGATGATACTTTTAAGATTTCACAGTTGATGTCATTCTGTAATTTTTATAATAATCTATTTTTGAAGTTTATTTTAGATGCATTTATATACCTACGTTTTTTATGGTGTTCGGGTTAATGGACCTCTTTTATCTCTTTTCTACCTCGAAATATTTAATTTTTATGACTAAAATCGTTAACCTACAAAAATATTATCGTTTACATAATAAAGTATAAAACATTGAGAAAAAAAAATATTTAATCTATAATGCGACTGCAGTGACAACAGGTGTTGTTAAATATTTGTTATTATTTAATTATAATATTAAATATATCTCTTACTATTTAGAAGTTATTAATTTTATTACACTGTTGTTATGTAACTAGATTTACACCATAATACCCTAGGGCCTAGCTTGTTTGTCATTGCACTATATTTGATATTCTGTATTTCTGTATAAATAAAAATATTAATAATAACAACTTGTTTTTATTTTTCCATCAATATCGCATAATTTTCTGTGTTCAAAAAAGAGCAAATGCAGATACATTTGAAACATAATTCTAGGTATGTTTATGACCCTATAAAATTTTTTAAAATTGTAAACATCGTGTTCATACAGACGAACGGCAAGTTGTGAACGGCAGAGTCTACGTCAGCCGTCGCCACATGTCGACGGCAGTCGTCGAAGCGTCGGCGGCAGCAGACATGAGACAATACGTCGACGGCTGCCGTCGACAGGCAAAAACGGATGCCGTCAAACGTTACACGCTTGCAGTTTGCCGTCAACGCAAACTGCAAGCGTCGACGGCAGCCGTCGACGTATTGACTGCTGCCGCCGACGCTTTGACGTCGGCCGTCGACATGTGGCGACGGCTGAAGTAGCCTCTGCCGTTCACAACTTGCGGTTCGTCTGTTAGAACTCTTAACTTGACAACCTTTAGATTTTTTTAAAACTAACTGATGACTAATAACTGACGACGACTGCATTTATTCATCCATAATATCTATGAAGCTACAAACCAAAAAAAGGCGTACGCTGAAAAAAAATTCTTATTATATTACATGAATTTAAGTTATAATTTGCTTGAACCCAAAAAATGTCGTACCTATTACCATTACGTAGCTTTAATAGTGTTAAATGATTGTTCAAAAGTCGTGTATGAGTTAATAACTTCAAAATATCGTAATATATATTATCTATACTAAAATTATAAAGCTGAAGTTTGTTTGTCTGTTTGTTTGTTTGAACGCGCTAATCTCAGAAACTATTGGTCCGATTTGAAAAATTCTTTCTGTGTTAGATAGCCCATTCATCGAGAAAGGCTATAGGCTATATTATATCATTATGCTTAGGCCAACAGGAGCGGAGCCAAGCGGGTGAAACCGCGAAGCGCAGCTAGTCTTTAATAA
The DNA here is from genome assembly GCA_907164665.1 of Colias nastes. Classification (NCBI taxonomy): domain Eukaryota; kingdom Metazoa; phylum Arthropoda; class Insecta; order Lepidoptera; family Pieridae; genus Colias; species Colias nastes. The sequence goes on along the minus strand of CAJQZM010030734.1, from coordinate 12,722 downwards.
TAGTTGTACCCATTTTACGCTTTACAAACATTTCGATAAGATCAAGTTATTTTTTCGATATCCTTTATTACACAAAATTGTTGTTATATCTAATGTTCTGTACTAGTTCGGGTTCTGTAGTGAAATTTTATTTCAAGACGAAATGCTGAAAACAAAAAACGTATCTAAAATAAAAATAAAATATTTTCTGAATATTTTAAGTTGTCCAGTTATGGTGAAAATGGTGAAAATAATATAATACCTAGATATTATATGCATAATGTCATCTTTTTTGAAGCACAATTCATGATAATTAAATTTTTAGAAATCCGATTTTTATTTCTTAGTTTGAAATATTGTTAAGTTTCCACATTTCAGTATTTTTTTTAATTTGTGAAATTGAACAAGAATTAATATACGGAATCCAATGTATGCAAGCATTGACCACTTTTATTATATTTAAACAGTCCTGTTTAATGTCCACAATTATTACATTCGAGTAAACAAACATCGAATATCCAAATGTTGGTGGCAGGAAGCGGCACTTTATAAATAAACTTAGGATCAGGAAGTATCTTTAAATATATATATCAAAGGTATTTTGTCCATAATTATTATAAAAATAGAATAAAAATCGATTTTGAGTGTAAAAAATAAGCACCTGTACTATAACTAATTATTTGTGAAGATCGCTGTAATTAATAATATTCATTAACTATGGTTCTGTTTGCAATATTAATGGTTATGTTAAATAATGCTATAATAATAGAAACTAAAACTATCAACGATGTTGCTGCAGAAATTGCAAATAAAGAATTCGGGAATAAATCTACAACTGTTATTTGGTGGAAAACTGACTCGCAAAATATTGATACATTCAATAAGCTCTACGATGGCCTTGTAGTTACAACTTATCTAAAACATATTGATATCGGATACAATGATACACTGCTTAGTGATGCTACTTTGAACGATCAAGTTGTTATATACGTAATAAACGAAAATGAATTCAGTGTAATCCTAACGGCTATAAATAAAATACGCGTAAAAACAATTCGTATCATATTAGTTATTCTGGAAACAATTGATGATAATATCAAAATGACAGAGTTTACAAGAACTGCGTGGGACAATGATGTTGCAGATATCATAATTATCAGTGCAAATTTGAAAAATGAAATAGTTTTGAACACTTTCATTCCTTATTCTGATGGACGTTGTGGAGACTATACACCAGTTGCATTAAGCGCAAACCAACCTAAGTTATTCAGCAATAAATTTCATAATTTTCATAAATGCCCTATAAGAATGAGAGCATTCGTTTTGCCGCCCTACGTAATGTACGAAAACCGAAGTGACCCAAATACTGTGAGAGGGTTTGACACTGATGTTATGAAGTTTATATTAGAAAAACTGAATGCAACTATTATAGTTGTATCTGATGAAAAAGTTAACAATACAATTTTTAATTTCGCAAATTTATCACTATCAGAAAACTTAGGAGACTTAACAAAATATAACCTTGCTGACGTTGCAGTACCGCCTTTCATCATTACTAATAGAAGGTACGCAGTTGCTCAGGCGTTTTATGCATGCTACAATATACCAGTTATTTGGTGTGCACCAAGACAACGAGAAATTTATGCTTGGGCTAAAGTAATTTTACCGTTTTTATCTCGTATATCTCCTCTTATAGTTCTATCATTTGTGGCGTTTTTGTCCAGTGTGAAATTAATTCAAAGATTTGGAAGATTTAGAAAAGAAACAAAGGGTTTGCTATTATTACTATATGGCCAGCTTTGCATTATACATGGGTCAGGGAGTAATATTTGAGACACAATACTGGCTGAATAATGTAGTATTTATGATGTGGATATGGTATTGCACTATTATGCGTATTGTATATCAAGGAGATTTGATTGATGGCTTGCATAATGTTATTTTAGAACCACCCTTAAAGACACTAAATGACGCCCTACAAGCACTTGATGAAGTCGTGGGCCTACTACCTGTTGTAGATTTATACAGGAACACGTCCATCGTCGAACGGTTTAAGCCAGTGCAGAATAAAGAAATACCTCTTTATGTTAAAAAGATTGCTAATGGTGAAAGAATTCTGCTAGCAGTAAATAAGATTTTAGTATCATACACTAAATATAAAGTACAAATATTAGAAGAAAATGTTAGCAGTTTCAAGGTTTACTTCTTTGTAAGACCACGATGGGGAGCTCTTGAAGAATTACATCATACCATGATTCGGATAACCGAAGTAGGTTTTCAATGGCAAATTTACCAAGTATATATAAACGAATGGTTGAGGGGCGGCGGTCGTGAATATTATACTGTAGAAAAAAGTACTGCATTGAATATGGCCATATTAATTTCTTGTTTCTATGGATTGATAGCTTTATATGTGGTTTGTATCCTTATATTTTGTTTGGAAATTTTATGGTTTAAGATATCAAAGAAACCGTAACCATAGAGTTTATAACCACTAACGTTTAAATTGAGAGGATGGAAATGAAAAATAAATACCTATATAAATATTAAATAGGTTGCATTTTGGAGGATAACAAATACGATTTGATATAAACTTAGATAAGTTTAGACATAATTATAATGCTAATGTTAGTGTAGGTCTATCACGTTTTTAGTAATAAAAATCATAATATTTGTGGTGAGTGCGTAATGGTATTTGTCTACGTGATTTTATTTGTTTAATATGTAGGGTACCATATCATCCTAAATTATACGGTTTCCGTACCCTGAAAGCATGAAATTAATTATTTTTGTAGTAACGTTATGGAATATTGAATTAAAATATGTATTAGGTTTGAAAGCCTGAAAGTAATGATAATAATTTGACACATTTTTGTAGTAATATTATTAAATATGTATTGAATTACGATTTCATGTACTAATGTGGTGGTTTGATCTAGTCTTCTTCGCACATTCAGGATATACCTAGTGGAAGTGGTACACATATATTAACTGTTTCATATTCCTTCTATAGTTACTCTGGTCTCGATCATGTTAGTACAAATACTAATACCAATTCTTGCAACCAATGTATTGTTTTGCATGGCAGCCGAGCCTTTGAATGCCATGGCCGCAGCTGTTGCTAATAAAGAATTTTCTAATACTACTCCTACATCTGTAATTTGGTATAAAGCTGATTCAAGAAATATTAATGAATTCACCAGTTTATACAGCGGTCCAGTTATCACTGTTTTCATAAAGAAACTCACAGATCTTGGTGCACAGATTCAATCGTCTTTAATTTATGACCAAATTGTATTATACGTAGAAAATATAGTGGAATTCAATATATTTTTAAAACTATTAAAAAATTTGACTGTAAAACCGACTCGCATGATATTAATAATTATATCACAGACAAACGAAAATATTGAACTAACAGAATTTACTAAAAGTGCTTGGGAAAATGATATGGCAGATATTATAGTTATAAATAAAAATGAGAAAAACGAAACCAATCTAAATACTTATATACCGTACTCCGATAAAAAGTGTGGAGACTACACTCCTGTTGCAGTAAATTTTAAACAATCTGTGTTATTTCCAAGAAAATTTCGTAATTTTTTCAAATGTCCAATTAGAGTTGAAGCATACGCTCTACCCCCTTTTTCAATTATCGAAAAGGAAAATAATACAATAAAGTCATTCAAAGGAATAGATGCTGACTTTATTAATATCATACTTAATCAGATTAATGCAACATTGATATTAACATCTCATGAAGTGAATGAATTTAATCACACTTTAATTCATAGCACGGCAAATCTTACGTTAACACAAACTTTATACGTATTAATTTATAACTTAGCTGATATAGTTGTGCCGGCTGTAATCATCAACCAAGAAAAATATTTAGCAGCACAATTGTCATATTCATATAGTTCTACAAACATTGTTTGGTGCGTTCCTCAACGACAAGAAATATTGATGTGGGCAAAGATAATATTGCCCTTTCTATCTTGGTTATCTGGTTTTATTGCTTCTTCTTTTTTAATTTTCATAATTATCATCAAAGTGAGCTTTCGTTTTCACAAAGTAACTAAAATATCGAACGATACTATAATTAATAGTATCGCATTATTCTTAGGACAAGAGGTGAAGTTTGAATCAGAATTTCGTTTTAATAACCTCGTACATATCACCTGGATATGGTATTGCTTTATTGTACGAAATGTATATCAAGGTATTCTTATCAATAGCTTACACGAAACAATATTGGAACCCCCAATGAGAACTGTAGATGAAGCTCTTCAACGCCTCGATGAAGTCGTTGGTGTTAAAGCAGTGATGCATTTATACAAAAATACGTCAATTGCAAAACGCTACAAGCCATTAATGAATGTAAACGATATACCAGTCTACCTCCAGCGAATCGCTAACGGTGAAAGAATTCTTCAAGCTGTTACTAAAGAGCTCATATTATTTAAAGGATATAAAGTGCAAATATTGGAAGAGAGTGTGAGCCATTTTCCAGTTTGTCTTTTCATGAAACCAAGGTGGTCAGGGGCCAAGGAACTGAATCGCATCATAACTAGAACTATTGAATTTGGACTCAGACAACGAATTATCGAATTACACTCGGAAAAATGGTTACGAAGCGGAGCAAGGCTAGAAAAGAACGCAACTATAGATTCCCTAAACATGCTAACATTAATTTCATGTTTCTTTGGATTAATTGGTATGTATGTAGCAAGCTTTGCTATATTTTGTATGGAAATTTTATGGTATAAATTGACTAGAAAATAAAATAAGTATTATAAATATGAAATTGTTGCAATAAGTATAAAAATGTATGCAAAATTAAAAAAAAAATCCTTTTACCTGTGTATTATAGAGTTAAGATGAATTGGAACTAAAAAATATGTACACAAAAAATTCTAACCTAGCTGTACTTAATCAGAATTTTATTAATATAAATTTAATAAAATACATCATAGGTATCTCGTTTAGTTTATTTCGAATTGATAAATTGATATTATTATTCTGAAAATCAATATGTTTGTGCAATAATATTTTTGTATGTCTACGATATTCATAAAAAGATTGGACCTAGTAGCTTGTGGAAGTATCACTAGTAATTGTAAGATTGTGACTTGTGTTTTGTGAATATATTAAATAAATTATTGAAAAGTGCTGGCCTATTTCATTAAGTACCTTATATCATCCAAAACAGTCATATAAATAAAAAAAAAATATACTTATGATTTCTTTTCAATGCAGTACCTGCCTAAAGCCATACAATAAAAAAAAGAAATTATACATTATGTAGCCGAGCTTAGTATTGTTATCATTAACTAACTACTTAGAAGTTAGAAGTAACGTAATTTTTACATTTCCGATGAGCTCAAAGTAGAATTAAATACACATAATACCTGAGTACTATGATTACCAGTAAATCAGTAATCAATCAAAAATAATTGTAAGACAGCTTTATTTATTCAAAGGGTCGAATGAAACAAATTCTGAATCTGAATAATAAGTAGGTATTATTTATTTGTAATCATCATTACGATTGTGAAACAATTGGGAATAATAAGTTATAGTTATTAGTTGGTATTTCTAATTTGTAAACATCATTACGATTGAGAAACAATAATTACTCATTCTATTAATTTATTGCTCTTTATGTTTATATATAAGAAGTAATTATTCATAAGTGCATGTACCTTCTGAACTCTATGCCGTTTAATGCATAGAGTTCAGTAGAAGAATTATTTATAAGGATATCTTAATGGTAAAATTTTATTTATTATCAAACAAAAGTCAAAACCAATTTTCTAGGTTGCATCTCTTATCAGGTATAGGCATTTTAGTTTAGTGTTATCTAAATCTAAAATAGCTTCGGTTGGTGCGCCTGACTGACAGACATGTGCAATTAGCCTGATGTGCTCTCAACATAGGTATCGCCACTACCAATCTGATTCAACTTAATTATTCCATTATACATAAAATATATGGGTGCATTGAGGTGAACTGAATATCTAAACGGAACGAATGAGCCTTTGTATGTTTTAATGTAATTAAATAAATAAATAAATCATTTATTAACACCATTATTTGTTACAAACATTTAATGACCCAGGCTCCTAATATAGTTATAAACTGTAATAATAATAATTAATTATTGTGGTATTCAAGACTGTCTTCCGGGGAGGTATAAAGTTAAATCTGTTTGATTTTAGAAGACAAATATTATTTATTAAAATATTATTTGCACAAATGTTACGCTATCGCAACGCTGAAAGAGAGTAGGTGGTCCTAGCCTTGGAATAAACGATTTTAAATTGATTGAAATGATTTATTATCATTGTTTTTTCGAATTTCCAATATATTCCTTTATATTCATTTTAGCCAGCATTTTATGATCTTTAAGATATATTATCTTTTTATAAATATCCATACCGACTTCAACATGTTTTGCATAACTCTCACTTGCGCAGCATAATATTAATATCTAAATAAAAATAGTTCTCCTGTTCGTCCGGCCAAGGCGCAATTTTTCTACAGAATACTTTCAAACAATAAAACAACAAATTGTACAACGTACGTATATGTTATTTTTTTATTTATCAATACATCAAGCTAACTTTTAGCGAGTTCCGGTTTAAACCATATGTTAAAATCGCATAATTCAATCAGGTCACATTTCCATGTAAATGAATTTTGTTGCGGTGCCTACTATCTCAGCGAAGTATCTTTAATAACCATAAATCTCTAAATCGATTCGTAGCAATTATTTATGGGATAGAAAAACCCACGAATTTAATTTTCCTCTTCGAAAAATTGCCTTTAGCATATTTAGAGATCGAGTTAGATTGTAGAATTGTTTTCTGTTTTATCCTTAAATTTATTCCTGTGGTAGTATCTAGGCAATAAACATTATTTACTCTCAAACCAAAAGCAGGGTCATTGATGCATATTACGTAAAAACTATTGACACCAACAGATAGGTATTTCTGTCTAATCTCTAGTTAGTAATTTAATTAGTCTTCGCAAATACTTACACAATTAGTGTAATCCCTAGTTGCGTTACCTTCCTATCGAACAATGCGTTGCATGTAAATGTATCGGTAAATACAATCTTGAAGTCTAGCCTATTTATGTACTTAAATGTCTGAATTTATCCAGTGTCATGCCGGTGATCGCCAATTAAAACGCTCCGAGTGTCCCACGGGGACGGGACGGGGCCGATCCAGTTATCGGCTTACATTTATCTTCGCTAATTGTGATTGTAAATTGTAATATGTATCTACGTGCAGAACTGCTTAAGCATGCACATTGCAATTTGAACTAGGCAGATTTGTTAGTCAATCGCAAAAAGCGTTATCTACTTATAGTGTAGATATTTGTGGCTGAAGTTAATGAAAATTACTACAAAATACAAAATTTTCTTAACAAAAAGTAGTAAAGATTGAAGTAAAGTATTTTGTTGTAGAGTCGATAAATAAACAAAAACCTTATGTTGACGTCCCTTATAATAATTAATTATTATTTCTTAATTTGTATGTCAATTAAAATCATCGTCATCAATTAAAGACGTAGGTAATAAATAAAATGAACATATCAAAAAACGTTTATGAATGTCCGTTATTTTAATTGCTGCACATTATCGTATAACACAACAAAAACATCTGAAGCGTTCAGCCTATTGACTAACCGATTCAATACATGATAGAGGAGGCAAGCCTTCCTCAATGCATACCTCATTTGTAATATCGGGATTCGTAGCGGGAAAACAATGGCGCGCATGCTGCCATCAAAAGCGTGTCCAAGTGAATTGTGCCAGACCTCTGCTATGGTGATAAATTGTACAGAAACAATAGAGCAGTAGCACCGCCTAGCAGTTTGACGCACATAAATCAGCTGCTGCAAGCCCGTGTGTGGGCTACGCACTAAGCGGGGTTCGGCATTTAGGAGGTCTAATTGTTTGGCAGCTGAACAAATATGGTAGGTATGGAACCATTATCGGTCGTTGCTGATTTCTGATGTTTACAATCATGTGTGTAATACGTGTTGATTGGGGAATTTTAACCTTTTTTACCGATTGGTAATTGATATTTGATTTCACAGAACAAAATATAGAATAGGAAACGCATTAAATAAAATTCATACCCAATGTAGGTATGTATTTACGAAAATTTCGTTGTATGAAAGTAGGTACAAATAGGGTACAAAAGTCAATAATTTATTTCTTTGAATTTTTAAAAAGGACTGCATAGTTGTGTACCTTTCGTAGATATTAAATTTTTTATTGTACACTCTACAGATTGTATATTTATAATTTAAAGCGAAGCAGAGATATCTATATCGTAGAACATTATTGTTCGATCATCGATGTAACTCTTTCCGCTATCGGCAGTTGTACAGTTTGACAGTTGGAGCAACTAAACTATGGGCGTGTAGCAGAGAGCTGCCGTAAACTGTGTAGTCAATTACTTCCTTTAGATGAATTAGATGGATGAATTTGGAATTTTGGATACTACAACCTTAGATAACCTATCTAGGTAGGTAGGTACCTACATCAGTGATTACTTATTACGTAAGTACCAAGGTAAAGATAGATAGAGTAGATTTAGATAATTAAACAATTACTTATGGGAAATATATTGATATTTACGACTTCTTTATGGAACGGAGTTTCTACTAAAAACAACTTGTGTAATATAAATTGTAAGGATTTCATAAATTACTCAAAACAAATGTCGAATTTAATAATTCCACAATACCCTTTACCAGTTCGTACCCTTCAATTATGAAAATATTAATTTTAATATGGCTCTTTCATTGCGAGAATTTCATGGAATGGTTATGTTTGTTCTTAATAAGAAAATCAGATTTATAAAGTGAAGAAAGGGTTTATTAAAACACTCCAACAGCAAAACAACAATTGTTAATAAGTTGTTCAAATAAACAGCCTAATAAAAGCGCACCATACAACCACTGGAAGTGTCTTAGTTAATTAATTTTATAATATAATGTTAAGTGGCCAAATCTAAATTGTTTTCGAACAATAAGTAGAGAATATTTATAATTTTAATGCTAGTTTGTTTAGATTCTCTGTTTTTAGAATTTTAACATTTTAATATTTATTTTGATTCCCACTTTAAATTCTTAAGCTTCAATTAGTTATGTGACAACCCTACGCTATATGTAATGTGAAGCGCTGACGGTGTGCTTTCGTTCGTGAGAACGTTTTATTCCTTTAAATTATAATATTAGAATTAAAACATATTGTGAAGCATCGTGCTCATAATAACACGTATAATGTAATCTTACTTTTTAATTAAAATCATTTAAGAAATATGATTTTTTTTATTAATTCACTGGAAAGTGAATTTAACTGGCGCAGTCGGTAGGATACTCGGGTCGCCCGGCGGGAATATATCCGAAATAAATATCGGTTCCGAGGCCCCGCGCGGCCGACCGGTTTTTTTTAAAAGACCCATGCGAGTATCCCAGAACATCAGCAGTATCCAGCCATCGATACAGAAACCATGTCAATGTGAGTTGCACAGAATTATTTTATTGTGTTGCTTTCCTATATTATATTCCTATATTAATTTTAGAATAAACCTTCACGATTTTCCATCCTAGGAAATCCCGGGGTACCGAGGCTGTTAATACCCAACAGTCCTCGAGAAATAGTTTAGTTGATAGTATAAGAAGTATTGATAGTTTTAATATGTCATTTGACACGGAAGAAATTTTTAAATCCTTAAGGGTGGTCCCAGATTTTGATGGTAACCCCCATGTATTAACAAGATTCATTAAAATATGCGACCAATTAGTTATTAAATATATAAAAGATGACCCCGAGGCCACTCTTTCAAATTTATCGCTGATAAATGGCATTTTAAATAAAATCACGGGACCGGCGGCACGCCTCATTAATACTAACGGTATTCCTGATAGTTGGGGTGGAATCCGTGAGGCCCTAGTTAACAATTTTTCTGACCAGAGGGACGAGACGGCTCTGTATAATGATATCGCGTCACAAACCCAGGGCGGCAGCTCGCCCCAAGAGTTTTATGATAGATTACAGTCTTTATTCAGTACCATGATGACTTACGTAACTTTACATGAATCTCTTAAAAGTACTATAGACGCAAAACGTGACCTATATAAAAAATTGACGAAACAAGCTTTTGTTAGGGGTCTTAAAGAACCCCTCGGGTCGCGTATACGGTGTATGAGGCCTGAAACAATAGAAAAAGCATTAGAGTATGTTCAGGAGGAATTAAATACAATTTACTTACAACAAAGAAACGATGCTTCATCCAAATTTAATTATTCGAATTATAATAATGTACCGAAGTCTATATATAATAATTCTTTAATGCCGTCACCCAATTTTCATGTACCCAAGCCCCTCTATGTACCTCAACCGTATATGTTTCCTCCTAAAATCCGACCAAACCCACCGTATCAATTTAGAATGCCTGTTCAAAACCAGCAGCACGTTCCTAGAATGCCCACACGTACCCAACAAATATTCCGAGCTATTCCACCTAACTATAACCCCCATAGCAACGTATTCCGATTACCACAACGTCCTCAACCAAATTATTATAAAGGTCCAACGCCAATGAGTGGCGTGAGTCATTATGTCACGAAGGAATCACCCTCGACTGGACATGACTGGCGTAAGCATGGTAACCCACCACCTACTAACTATTTTAAAACTCGTGATGTCCATGTTAATGAATGTGTACCATATGAATATTACTCTCCATACTATGACTACTATGACGCTGACTATAACAACTATTATGTTGACTATGCCGACGATAATTACTCTAACTATGACGCGATTTATGATCAAAATTATGACATGCCATCAGAAAACGTATGTGAAAGTAATGAAAGTAATGATACTAACCAACGAACTGACTCGACAGACAATGAGAATTTTCCGAAGGCCAGCCTCACAAGAAAGCCAAGATAGAAATTAATTTGCAGACACAAAGGCAGCTACCGTACATACAGATTTTAGACCCACCATTAAAACTTTTATTAGACACAGGAGCTAATCAGTCATTTATAAGTCCCGAAGCGGTTCAAAGGTTTTATTCAAATATAAGATTAAATTACGATCCTTTCGAAGTCACTAATATACATGCCACCACTAGAAACGATTTCTCTATTACTATACCATGTTTCAAAGAGTTTCAAGAGACTGATAAAATTACACTTTTTGTATATAAGTTTCACGACGTATTTGACGGACTTATAGGCCTCGATTTGCTCGAAAAATTGGAATCTAGAATTGACTTAAAAACTCGACAGTTCGTTACGCGTAATGCCACTAACCCTATTAAAATGTATAATTCGTGCAATGTAAATCTATATGAATGCGTTTTACCAGCGGAGTCTTCCAAATTACTTAAATTACCCGTAAATGTACCAAATGGTGACACTTTAATACCAGAACAATTTATTTCAAATTGCGTTATACCTTATTGTTTAACGTCGGTTAAAAATAACAGAGGAATTTTAGAGGTTCGTAATCCAACTCAACATGATATCATTTTCTCAATGGATAGACATGTCTCCGGTGAAATATATAATACAGAATTATTTAATACAAATAAGTTATCAACCCGTACATCAGACGTTATATCTCGGTTACGTACAGATCATTTAAATCAGGAAGAGCGAGCTAACTTAGAAAGATTAGTTGCACAGTATTCAGACGTTTTCTATATAGAAGATGAACCACTTACATTTACTAATAAAATAAAACATCGCATACGAACCACGGACGAAGTACCAATTCATACTAAAAGCTATAGGTATCCATTTGTACATAGAAATGAAGTTAGAGATCAAATTCAAAAAATGTTAAGTCAAGGTATAATAAGACCTTCAGACTCAGCCTGGAGCTCACCAATTTGGATTGTTCCCAAAAAGGCAGACGCTTCAGGGAAGCAGAAATGGAGACTAGTCGTAGATTTTCGTAAATTAAACGAAAAAACTATTGACGACAAGTATCCTATACCTAACATTACTGACGTCCTTGACAAATTAGGCAAGTGTCAATACTTTAGTACACTAGATTTAGCTAGCGGATTTCTACAAGTGGAGATGGATCCTAATGATATTTCTAAAACTGCGTTTAGCGTGGAACATGGGCATTTCGAATTTTTGAGAATGCCCATGGGACTTAAGAATTCTCCGTCCACCTTTCAGAGGGTTATGGACAATGTCTTGCGCGGTCTACAGAACGAAATATGCCTAGTTTACTTAGATGACATTATAGTCTTTAGCACCAGTTTACAAGAACATATTGTTAACCTTAAAAAAGTATTCCAACGTCTACGTGAGTCAAATTTTAAAATCCAAATGGACAAATCCGAATTTCTTAGGTTAGAAACTGCATATTTGGGTCACATAATTAGTAGAGACGGAATTAAACCAAACCCAGATAAAATTAGAGCTGTAACTAAATACCCTATTCCAAAAACTTCTAAAGAAATAAAGCAATTTTTAGGTCTTCTAGGTTATTACAGAAAATTTATCCCTGACTTTGCCCGTGTTACAAAACCGTTAACTAGATGTTTGAAAAAAGGTAGCAAAATTATTCTAGATTCAGAATACGTCAATTGTTTCGAAAAATGTAAAACACTTCTATTGAATGACCCCATATTACAATACCCAGATTTTACGAAAGAGTTTATACTTACGACTGATGCATCCAACGTAGC